>VXCM01001568.1:0-66503 GCA_014773175.1 Lucifuga dentata | reverse complement strand
GCTTGTGCCCCCTTGAGGCTGCAGTATCCTTATCAATTAATATGTTGATTATTATTCCAGTGAATCAGGAAAGGGATTCAAACAGAAAGCTAAAACTTTTCACATTTGAGGAGCTGTAACCAGTAATTGTTAGGATTTTTACCAGATAAATACCTATTATTATTGATTACTTTTCTCTCAACTAATTTCTTCTGATACTATGATTTGACATGCTTTATCTTCTGTACTATTTTAACACGGCAAAAACCAAAACAGCTGCAAAGTAAGAATTGTGCAATGCAACTCCTTTGTGCATATGACACTAAACTCTTTGAATCTTCTGCTTAACTAACAAGGACTGGGAAATTCCTGTGACCTTCAAAAGGTCATCTTGTATAAGAGAATCAAAAATAATGTGATACTGTTCGGGAGTTTAACAGGAAGCAAAACTGAACATCCCCCAGACACAAAGGCAGGAGTTTCACCTGCATACTGACCTCACCTCCATCCAACTACTGCTTCATGACTCATATAAAAAGCCTCACCAACACACAGGCTTAATGGCTTCCACAGTTTGAAGTTTGATTTCAGATTCCAGAGCAAACAGTAACATTACGTCTTATTCTGCCCATGTGGGAGTTTCTGCCATTTCCTTCTCTCACAGAGAAGGTATTACAAATCTCAATCAGATAAGCCCAGACTGGGAGTTCACTCCAGCACGACCTATTTCCCTGCACGCACAGAAACACAATTATATTCTTAAGGGACGTGTTCCGTCCAACGCACGGGGCCCTGAGGCAGGAAACACTCAACTGTTCTGAATCATTCGCAATGTAAATGTTGCTAATGTTCCTCAAATACAACCTTGCTTCAGGCGATACCTGATGCAACGGTGCGAACAAGCAAAGAACACGAGATCGAGCTTGCGTAACAGCTCAGGAGAAGACAGACAGGTGCAGGTTTGAGGCTGACCTGGCCGTTTCTTTCCACTCCATCTCCTGCCCGTCCACAGACAGCAGCTCGTCCAGCTCGGTGAAGAGCTGGGGAGGCGGTGGACCGTCATCCTCTTCTCCCAGAATAAACCTGATCCTCTCGGCTGGAGAAACTGAGGAGAAAGGAGGAAGTTAGGGGTGAACGCTTCTGACTGGGTACCTCACCCACCCAAACTGCTCAATTTTTGCAATTTTGTGGTAATGTGCTGCAGCTGATTAATCCTCATTAGCAAAATGTGACATGACATGAGTTGCAGAATTGTGATTTATAACTGTGATAATTGGTTTTTAAATAACTTTTTTTGAAATTATGAATTTGTAGAGAACCAAAAAAGAAATTACATCATCACCAAACACCCTTTTAGTTTGCTGACTGGTGTAAAGTAAATATACTGGCTGGATTTAACATCTCTCTCTCTCTCTCTCTCTCTCTCTCTCTCTCTCTCTCTTATCTGACAAGCAATTACATAATTAAAATGGCTCACGGAAACTTTTATTGTCTCAAAGAGTGAAGCAATCCGTTAACTACCTGAAGACAAAAGTCCACAGAAGACGAATTACGGAGCAATAAAACATTTAATATTTAACAAATCAAGGTTCTACTCAAGATGTTATCTTCAATGCAACCTTGATTTTGTTCTATGCTTCCTTATTGACCTCGCTGCTGGTTTTAGAATTAGTAAAGTGAAAATCAAAAGAGTTTTAGACCAGCGTTGATCTAGTTCTAATACACAATGCAGGAATCCTTACATGTAGTTTTGTCCAACTTCAGAAACACGCTACGTCTGCTCAAAGATTTTATTAGCCACTACAAACAACTTTAACATCTATGTGATTCATAAGACAGACGTCCATTGAGCTTGAGAACTTGAACCCATGAGAACAGCTCTGGTTTTTAAGCTGCAAGAAAATACTTTGACAATCTGCCCTCATCAAAAGAACTCTTCCTTAACATTCTACTTCCTCCTCTAAAGTTACCTCCACTTTTCAACACTTTCTATTCTCAATCTAAGACAATTAGAGCGGCAGACGTGTTTGGCAGGAATGCTTCCATCATGTCTGAACCTAAGCAGAACCTCAGCGTTATCCTGGTTTAGCAGAGCTGCTCTATCTGAGCCTCTTTTTAACATTTCTAGGAAGGCGGGATGGTTGTGCAACTCTGAAGTCATGAGATGACATTAAAGAATTAAGCCATCAGTCACTAAAGGTTATTCATGCAGCTTTCTGTTTATCCGCTGGTTGGGATTCTGCAGGTCAACACCTCGACAATTTTACCTTTTAATCCTGACGCAGCACAACCGGGCTTTATTTAGGACGGTTGTTTTTAAAATAGAACAGTTTGTGTGGAACGCAAAAGCCTAATGTGGAGTTGGGCAGTAGTTTAGGATTCTGAACATCTCTCGTATCAGCGTTTTGCACGGTGGAGACATCATCATCATCATCATCATCATCATCATCATCCACCGATGGACACTTTCCTCAGGGTACCAGGGGCTTTCTGTTGCCCTTTAGCCAGGGTCGGCCTTAGCCTTCCTGGCGCCCTAGGCAAGTTATTTGGTGGGGGCCCCCCATCTAGGGGCACAAAAGATGGTATTTTCAATATGAATGCTGTCAAGCTAAATTTAAATAAATAAATAAATAATAAAACACGAATATCTGTTGATTACTAAATATTATTTGTCATTTTTGGTCTTATTTCACTCTCCTCAACAGCCAAAAGTAAAATGCAAATTAAACATGTTTCAAACTACTGTAGTAATTTCTAATAATGTACAAAATGGGCGTGGCTACCCTTTACCTGCCACTCTACAGTATTAATCTTACATCCCACAATTCCCTCAACCCAGTCCATAAACATCTCTATGAGCCTCATCTTAACTACAACATAATGTCAAACCATAATATGCATAAATTCCATATTATAGTAGTTCTGTGCTGAATAAACGTACGTTTTATAATGCACCTTTAGTGAGTTGTCTAAGTACATTGAGTTCTATATATACTGTTCCCACTTCTATCAGGTAAGGTATAGCTCACAAAGTTAGCACATAGATTTAGTTACATCTCTGCAGCTCCTGAACTTATTTACCGCTAATGAAAGTTCACTTTAGTTTCACTCTTGGTGTGGGGGCCCACTAGTGGCCGTGGGGCCCTAAGCGACCGCCTAGTTTGCCTATGCATGGGCCAGCCCTGCCTTTAGCTTGCCTTCTGACTCGTCAACTTGACTTTTTAATGTGACACTTTACTGACGTAACTCGGTGTACACAACACGATTCACCTCTTCCATCTCACAACTGCTGTTATCAATGAAAACCAGGCATTTGTTGTAGTTGCACACAACTTTTAAGTGGACAGCCACCGCGTTCGCCACAATCAACAGGATTACGGGGGATTTACATGGAGGGAAAACAGTGGAAAAACCAACGAGTGGAGGTTTTTGATGCACCGTCTAGGAGTGTGTGTTTTGAGTTGCAGCTGTGTCAGTACATGTCATCCTGCACACGTCAAACCCTCTTGACAATTGAATTTATATGTATACACGCTGCTATAGCTCGCACCATGACGTGTTTATCCCAACAGCAGCTCCAGCTTCATCACAGATTGAAGTCTGTCCTTTCGCCCAACCTCATGGCATGTTTGCATTTCAGATCTTCTACAGCGATACGGCAGAATGGGAATGACGTAGATGAGTGTGTGTTTGTGTACATCTGTTGTGGGCATTAAAGCAAAGTTTACAGGTTGTTTTAGAATTGCATATTACGGTGGAACCTGCATGCCTTTCACATATGTTTTGGTTATGTACAACGCTCCAGATTCTGGTTTTTAGTTTTTAAAACAATTTCTCAAGGCTTAGATGTTAGACTTGAAGCCTGTCCTCTGCTGGCTAGTTTTGGGGTGTCCAGAGCTCCACTTCCTTGTAGCCTCTCTAAGACTGATATTATTGCTTTCCTGTTACTTTTGGCCAGAAGAAGAATACTGCTCTCTTGGAAATCTCCTGATCCTCCNTTATTGCTTTCCTGTTACTTTTGGCCAGAAGAAGAATACTGCTCTCTTGGAAATCTCCTGATCCTCCATCACACTCCATATAGATTAAAGACATTTTATTCTTTCTTCAACCTGAGAAAATTAAGTTAACCCTTAGAGGATATATGGACCTGTGTTATAAGTGGTGGCAGGCCTTTTGGACATATATCAGAACTTTTCTGTGCTGCCCACAAACTAACGGTCTGCAACTTTTTTAAATGTATATAGCTGAATACCCAGGGCTTGCCCCCTTTTTTAAAATTATTTATTTTTTGTTATTATTATTATTACTTTTATTATTATTTATTATTATTATTATTTTTCTCTCTCTATAGATCAGATGGTTGGGTTTTGGAAGGATGGGAGGTTTATAGATATATATATATAAACAAACATTTGGTGGACTATCTATTACCGTTTATATGATTTCTATATTATCAGTTTTATTTCACCAGATAAAGTGTTGTTGGAAAAAAAAAAAAAAAATTGCATATTACTGGCAGTTCTGCTGATTTACAGTCAGATCCATGATCTCCTTTACATTTACGAGTGTTGCCGTGTTTGGATCGTACACATGTAAAAATGCTACAGGCGAAAAAAAAAACAAGGCCGTTAATTTGACGTCACGAAGACTTGAAAATCTCTTCACTGAAAATGTCAAAGTTTTTAACGGATACTGAGTGCTGCTGACATTTCCAACAGATTACACTAAATGGACTGCTCTTGCTCTTTGCGGCAAAAGTTTTATTCCGCTGCTCATTATAATTGAGCAGTGTATTAGTTGTAAAGCAGGGATTACATAACCAAATCCTTAATGCATTTGACATTTAAGGATATGACGGTTCTTCAGTTATGTCGTTGATGCGGTTCTTGGAAAGGCGCAGGTCCAACAAGTAGCATTAATAATGGTTTTGTTCCATTTATGTGGACACTAAGCAGCAGGGCGCCTGTATACCTAAATGGAATGCAGCCGTTATTAAAGCTTTTAGTTACAGGTGTCTGGCGAGTGCAAATGCAAATGCATAACCAGACTATGCATGCTCATCACGGCGTCTACATGGAGATAAATGTGAAGAAAACTCTTATCACGTTGCAGCATCTTCACATGACTAAGCACACGGGCTGATTTACGCTGGACCGCGAGGTGTAATGACGGAGGATTACAAAGTGGAGGAGAGGAGGTAGCAGCATGAGGATTACCCAAACGCTTTTCTGCTGTGCCCAGTCTGAATTAACAGCTTAATGTGACGCCAGCATGATCAACAAAGGCCAGATCGCAGTTTGGTTGTTGCGTGATACTGAGGGGAAATGGAGAAGCAGAAGAAGGTGAAAAGCAGGTGAAATTCTCTGGCCTGATCCCAATTTTTTTTTCTTTCCATTGCTCCTTTTGTCATCTGCGGTCCCATTTAAAAAAAAAAATCACAATCCTTTTACTCAGAATCACATTTTGACCCTTAATAATTACTCCTCATTTTGGCTCTTATAAAGCTTCTTTTCAAACTTCTTCTCAGTCTTAAAAGGACCATACTGGCCATTTTGCATGTTTGAGCCTAATATATTAAATTTTCATACATGTAACATTACTGACAATCATTTCCCAAAGGATAAAGCCGTATTTCAGCTTTCCTGATATTTTGCAAAATCTCTTAATCTTTCAAAATCAAATATTCAAGCGATACATCCACTTTAAAAATCCATGTTTCTCCTGCTAATAGTTACACAGCCTTATGAAGTCATGGTCATTTAAACTTTTCCATAAACGCAGGTCTTCTTTTGGGACCATATTCCCAAGTGGAGACATACATTCACTCCATGCCTTTTAATGCACTTAAACGCTAAAATTATGTAACTTCTAAAAAAAACCTGAATACACGTCTTGTTGGTGATGATGGATTACCTATCCCAAGAACGTTTCAAGTATCAACAAGTTGATTTTAATAGCAGAATGAACTGAAACCAATGGAGGTCTGGAAGGTATGAAAAACATTTTTAATTCACCATTCCAGTAGTATGCTTTGGGAAATGATTGTCAGTAACATTACGTGTATGAAAATTGAAAATATTAGGCTCAAACATGTACAATCACCGGTATGGTCCTGTAATACAGTTCTCACACACATTTGATCCATTGTTCCTGATGCTGACCCTATGCAGCAGAATGCATCATGTGTTTGTATTATTGCAGAAAAACCATATTTTGCTTGTGTGATGAAGCTCAATGCTTTCATATTTTTCCCCAATTCAGTATTTTCCTTTCTATGAAATGTTCTGCTAAAAACCATACCCTTTACTGATGTATCTGCTCCTCTGTCAGCTTTTCCTTATCTAAGGCTGTTGCTTCAAAGTTCCCTTGAGCAACGACATTGCTGCATTTAACTATTAAGTCTCTGCTCTAATAATTTAAACAATTGATTTATTATTTTAATAACTTTATGCTCCATCAATCTAGGAAATCTGCCAACTGACACCACAAAGGTAACTTGCTGACATGGATCTTTGGACACTCAAGAGTTTTTGTCTTGACCTTGAATGTGATCTGTCACCAGTGCTAGTGTTACATCATCATTCTAAGCTTTCTTTCTTTCTTGAGTTGTGTTTTAAAGGAAAATACCGGTGGTTTTGCAAGTTTGAGCCCAGTAATTACTACCTCATATTACTGCCAACCATTTTTTAAAACAGAAGATTGTATTTAAATTTTATTTTGCCAACCCTCCTTTAATAAAATGAAATATTCAGGTGATACACCCATCTTAAAATTCAACGTTTCACTAACATGTGTGCTAACATGCATGTTCACATGCAGAAGTCAAAGTCGTCTTAATTTCTCTGCTACAAGAAGTTTTCTTCTGCAAGTATATTTCCTGGAGCTCCATGTTGGATCAGTTAATTTAACAAAAAAAAAACAAAACAAAACAAAAAAAACAATAATGGCACATGGTTCATTGTGATGGAACACGTTTCAAGTCTCTACAGGTTGATTTTTTTAATAGCATACTGGAATTAACTGAAACCAATGGCAGTCTGGAAGGGAGGAAAAACAATTCAAAAAAGTATTGCTCCAGTAGTATGTTTTAGAAAATGGTTGGTGGTAATTAATGTGGCAAAACCACCGATTTGGTCCTTTAAGTAAACAGTTTTCATGTATGTGGTGCCGCTGTCATTGTCCATACATGCTGTGATGAGCTAGCAAGCAAATCCCTTCCTGCTAGCTCTCCTCATCTCAATCCATTTTGATACCTTAATGGTTACCTCCCTCCTCACGATGCATTCACAACGCACAGGAAAACCCAGACTCAACACTCTCATTATTCCGTTTTCCAGCTACTGGCACATTAAGGCAAATTCCAGTGTTGTGAGTGATAACCGTGTCTCACAAATAGCAGATTATGGTGATTAGTGATCTTGTGGGGGAATAACTGTTGCCTGTTAGGGAGGGCTGTGGGTGAGAGAGCCGAGAAAATCAACATACTGTCACACGGCTGATAAATCATAACTGTCATCACTGTTTTCTTACTTAGTCCTCTGCTGGCTTCAGTGTTATCGTGTGTCTTTATGTGTGTGTTCAGAGACATATGGCTTCACACTGACCTATATCTATACACATCCTGTCTTTTGGAGTTATAATCCTCCATTTTAAGACAATGATCTTGGGATTAATGTTGTTATCATGTTACTTTAAAAAGCTTCCGTACACACTCTCAGGACATCTGGTGTCATTTCTTATATCCCGCGGTGGACTGCTGACGCCGGCAAAGATCTTTAAGTCGTGTGCTTTGTGCATCGTCGTCCACTTCAGCGAGCTAACGGCCGTGTTGCGGCTCTGCTGCTGGCCAAGGTGCAGCCCGTTTTCAGCGTGTGCGGTTCTCTGTTAATGTGTTTCTAACAAACAACCAGCTGTCCTCCGTCTTATGTAACGTCACATTTTGCTCTCTCTCTTTCTCACGTCTGAATGCATGATTGGCTTGAGTCTAGCACCATTTTCTGGTTATGTTTCATTCCCGTTCTTCATTAGCTCTTCGTGGTTTGATGCAGGTTTCTCTTGGCCTCCCTGCTGGATTTCAGGCCACTGATATCCTGTTTACTGTGATTTGCTGAGTTCTGTTGGCCTTCATCCAAATGACCCAACCAATGTCCCAGGAGTGATTTATTATGTACGTGCGATAAATTATATAGTGCACACCAGTTAATGAATCTCCCCAGCGGGTGATTAGTTGTGTGAAGACTCACTGAGAGGTTTGAGGATGTTGGCAGTGGCTTCATCTCCTTCTGACTTGTATCCCTCCGCGCTGTGCTCAGCTCGTTCCCGCTTCTCCTTGTGGCTGGACTTGCGTCTGTGGCGTCTTCTCCGGTGGTAACTCTTGGGAACGTGCACGCCGATGTACACAGTGTGGTGACCTGCCGCAAAGGGAAGGGAAGGAAATTACATTAATCCTTCATGCTGGTAATCCGTGTCACCAGTGGGACAACAAAAACAACACGGGTTTCTTCTGAGGCACATTCAGCGTGTTAAGGATGAAATATTGCTAAACATAAGGCTGCTTGCCATTTTGATTTGGGCTTGTCATGAAGTTGAATCAGGTTAAAATTATTCAGGGATTATTTGTTGCTCATTTCCCAATCAGGGAAATGAGCAATGAACAATTTGACATGAAATAAATACCAACTACTTCCTACACAGCAGCTCAGACAGGAAATTATGACTTAATGTCTCCAGGAAGTAATTTGTGAGAAAGACAGCAAGAGAGAGAGAGAGAGGCTCCACTTACAAATAAAGGTCTTAGCTGAACATGTTAGCTGTGAAGCTAAAGCTTTAGCCGTAAAGCCATCCTGTGGGTTTTAATGCCATCTTTCACACTCTGTGGTCAGAGTTGCTTCACCAAGACACATGAGTGGACACACAGGGAAGTAAAGGATCTATGACTCTACACACATGTGCACACAGCACATGATGAATCTGTGTGGGTGTCCAGAGGAATTCTTTTGTGGCTTTACTCAGTCAGCAAAGGACAGGATTACAAAATTAAAGCATCTTCCTGTATGAAATATTAGTGAACTACAAGCGTTCTGTTGGATATCTGAGACATACTGTATATACTCGACTATAAGCCAACCCCTGATGTTATTCCATCAATTTATTTGTTTAGCAAATTACCTGTTTTTTTTCTGAGAATTGTCATAGTATTCCTGTGATTTTCTGAAAATAATCCATGGTAATCAGCTGTTTACCGGTACCGGTAAACAGCTGATTACCATAAGTGACATTAGCTAACATTAAGTTTTCCAGTTTTCCGCTTATTTAGCTGTGTAATTATGTTTTGTTTGTTTTTTTTGTTTGTTTGTTTTTTTGTTAAGAATCTCTCCCATTACATGTTTTCAGTAATTATCCTGTACCTGAGTCGACGTGGGTCTGTCTATGTGCTGGACATTCCTCGATACAGAGTTTTGGAATTCCCTCAACCGACCTCCTGATGTTGTTCCATCAGTTTATTTGTTTAGCAAATTGCCTGTTTGTTTTTCTGAGAATTGTCATAGTATTCCTGTGATTTTCTGAAAATAATCCACGTACCGGTAAACATGATATTTATTTCAGCACTGATTACTGTAACTGACGGATCACGGCTTACTGACCGCCGCAAAATGTGCTGAATAAGATGTTTAGTCAGGAAATACATCATTCTAAGATATGATTTAAACTATTTTCCACAGGTAGTGGTAATGGGTAGTATTTCCACCCCGGAAATTTCGTTCTGTGGGATCCGATTTGAATTAGTCGTGTATAAGCCGACCCCCGATGTGAAATATGGTTTAAAAAAAACAAAAAAACAACTCGGCTTATATTCGCGTACATACGGTAATCTGTTTTGGGGAATGTCTATCAGCCCTAATATGAGACAGAGTATAGCTGGATAGATAAATTCAGTCTGTTTTTGTCTGAAAGTGGAAAGACTGAAGTCAGTTCATCCATGGTCTCACCTTCCACCTCCTCTTCATCGCAGATGTGTTTGACAAAGGCGGCTCCTCTGTCCAGCACAGCTTCATCCTCCACTCTACAAAGCAGAAGGAACAGGAGAACAATGATGACACTAAATCAGGGAGATCATATGCAAGTAGATCACAGTCAGTGGAGAAGTCAGGTCAGGTGTGATACGCACATCAACACACAAACCTGGAATCTCTTCTTTCTCAACAACGAATGAAGAGATTTGTACGGTGGTTTTCAACATGCTATTAGGGGATTTTTTTGAGGGACCACTTTGGGAAATGTGTGTCTGAGTAATGCTTGTGGCACTGCGTCCTGTGTCATTCATAATTTTTTCCATAACCATCCACAGAGGCTGATAACCGATGCCCAGTCGTCTTTCAAAGCCCACTTTTAGGCTGAATGGAGTCAAATTCTGCTCACAATGAAACGCAAACCTGGAAATGATTCATATTCAGCAACCTGAACTGCTGAATATCATTTATTGTGGACTTGTCAAACTCTCATTGTGGTTCAACAATAAAAGCAGACAGAGGAGTCACGTGCTATAAAATGAAGACAAATTAAAGAAGCCTTCACAGTCATAAAACTGCCAAATTCATGTCTGCATATCATGTGTACATATGAAAATGGATGCAGAGTTATTTTGAACCTGTGTGTAAATTCACAGCAGTATTGCAAAACCAGTTAACCTTGGCAGCTTGAATCTTTGAATGCCTCGGTGTTAGCATGTGTAATGTTACGACACGCCCACACACATACATGTTACTTCACTTCCTCATCCACAGCACTGATACTGCATGAACTGTATGGAAAATATAGAACAGATTCATAGAAAGTGAGAGAGTGCACAGCGTTGTTAGGGTAAGACGGAGGTGTAGAATCAGCGGGATTTGAACATTCTGAGGTTTTCAGTTCACATGGACGTTACGTTTACTTCCTGCTGGAAAAATGTCAGAGCCACTTTTCAAGACTACGTAACCTTTCTTCATTACGCTTCAACTGTCCAGGAAGGTGAGGAGAAGGAATGTGGCTCCTCCAGTCCAGCAAAGTGCAGACTAACCGGGTCATGATGAGGTCAGAGGTCTAATAATATGAAAATAAAATCATGAAAAGAAAACAAGTAGGAAGGAAAGCAAAATGAAAGTTTCCGGTTAGACTGCCATTTCATTATCCTAAGCATGTGCACTGTAAAAAACCTTTCTTTGGTTTAATTTTTAAAAAATGAGGCAACATTTTCCAAGTATTTTTTAAAGTTGGGTGAACTACTGGGATTTTTAAATAGGACAAACTCAATAATATATATTTGACTTTAAGATGTAAAACTAAGAACAGCCTATATGGAAACAGTCAAGAAATTGAGTTGAGCCAACTTGATAGTCGTCAGCATGTGACCTACATTAAACTTGATTAAAATTTAAGAAAGAAACTATGAAATTGAAGTCATACAATTTTTTTTTAAATAATTTTGACAAACTCTTGCTTTGTACATTCACTTCCCCAACACTGATTTCTCCTGCCAGCCCAAGGATTGAACCGGCAACCCTTCGGTCACAAGCTTCTCTAACCTTTAGGCTCCACCGCCCCACAACAGGAAGTACAGACATGCTACATTAGCACATTCACCAGTTTTTATAAATCTTTATCTGTATTCTCATGCCAACAAACATTCCATGTTAAATACATCAAATGTAAACTTTCTCCTCTGAGGCTCCACAAAAACAGCCCTGTTGTCCCCTCTAAAAAAAACGACCAATTCGCTTGCGTCTAATATCATCTAATCAGAGTATTTTGTTTAATTTTGTCCTGAACGTTTGGCTCAAAGTTCAGCACAAAACTGAAAATGAGTTCTTATTTGTCTTACGAAGAGACTTTCTGAGATATGTGCTGCTCCAAGGTGCGCAGGTGCAAGTGGGCGGAGCCATGACAAAAACTTACATTTAAGAACTTTAATTGAGTTACATTAACTCAAATGTACATGTTTTCAGTACAAAAAAATAATTAGTTTTGACAGTTTTTACTTGATGTGATATAAATAAATCCAGTTGAAAAGTTTTAGGTTTTTTTGAGAATCATACATTTTAAATTTTTTAAATTTATGTTGTATGGACTAACACACTGAAGAACTTTTTACAGTGTGTTTTTTAGCCTAAAGCACAGACAGGGTGGATAACCTGTATGTATATAATGCTTTTTTTCTATACTGTACTAAGGAGACTGTATAAGCACGTCAGCACAACGTCAGGAATTCAACCATTATGGTTAATTAAGAACGCCAAATGACATAAAGAGTTTCCGTGTACCCCTGATCAGGATTCTACAGCAAAATGATGGGAAGGGAGCAGAAGACACAGACCTAAATAAACAAACTCAGGAAGGATACAACATGTTCCTGTAATTGCGCTGAAAGATCATCTGCATTCCCCTGAGGATTTCATATCTGGCCTTGGGAGAGATCAAGGTATAGCACTGATAATGCTGAAGCACCAGAGATCAAATGAGCGATGAGGAGTGGCCTGATGCCACGATCACGAGCAACGCTAACGCACCGGCCAGCCTCTCTGCCCTCCTTCTGTGTTCCATTGTGGCTCAAAAAGAAAAAAAAGGTCAAGTTCCCACACGGCGGAGAAGGATTAACGCTCATTTAGCTCTGGATTTTCAGATAAATTAGGGAGATGTACTGAACGTGATGTCCCATTACTCTTCATTGTATTCCATCTTCTGTCTCTCCACAGAACACACATGACAACCAGCTTCAGGCAGTTGTTCTGTCATACTATTTTCTTTGATTTTTTTTTAACTCAACCTGTTCTCGTCCAACAGCCTGAATTGTAACTTGGAGGGAGCTGAGTGGAGCTTATTTCTTACATAAACTTTGTGGAATGATGGAAAAGTTCAAATCTTATATTAAAGAAGTTCATTATTTGTTCAAATATTACAATGCACATTTTAGCCATTTTGGAGAGTTTGGCACATCTAAGGCCTAGGGATACTGTGCAGAAAATGCTTTATAAAACCTCTTTACTTTTAGCCCAAGCTCACTTTTGGTACATGTGTGAACAGGAATTTTTGGATGACACAACTGTGCACTTTAAAGCGTTTTATTAGTAATTTTGAAGAGTATTGATGTAAAACTAAAACATTTTATGTTCGTTTTTTTTAAAATTGGATTTCTTTGACTTGTATTTTCATTTAGATTAATACATTTTGTGATTCAAGATTTTAACTCTAATGGTACAACTGTCTTCTTTAAAGGTGAAACTTGGAAGCAGTCGTGGAGCATTTTGGTACTGAAAAGCAGCAAAGCGTGGGCAACTGTGGGTGGATGTTTGGAGGCAGGTCATGTAACACAGAATGCTGATGGCCACCAGGAGAGCAAGAGAAGCTCATGTTTCAGGTTTGCTACTGCTATACCATGCAGCCATGTTAATCATTCCATATGGAGTGCTTAGATAGGGAGACCCTTATGTGGAAGTGGAACATACCCGGGATGCAGTAGGACTGAGAAGCGTTCCTAGATCGATGCAAATGAGACTGTTATGTAAAGTGGGATGAGGCGATATGAAGCAGCAAGTTTCAGCGTGCAATCAACACAGGAAGTGAATAGATCTGCCACAATCCTGATTTTGTTTTTGTCTAAAATATTGAAATGGTTTTCCTGAAAACCCACTCGAACAAGAAAATTGGTCATGCTTTACGATCAAAGAGCAAATAAATGAAATCCATCATCAAACATTTGCAGACAAGGTAAGATCCTAAGACTCCTTAATGCTGGAAATCTCCTTGGGCTCTTTTTTCATTTCCTGCTGAGACTTCTTGTGTCTGATTAATAAATCGGAGCTGGTTGGGGGTCAGAGACAGCAGCTGGATCCATCTCACATCTCACGCTGCTGAACTTCCAACTTTGCTCCTGCTCCCGGTGACCTCGTGGGGCTGGATAAACCTGACAGTGCGTGCGGAGCCGGGATCAGCTGCTCAGGATCAGGGATCATCTCATCTCTTTACAGGATGACGCATCCAATCCCACAACAAGGGGCCTGCAGCTCTGCTTTACGGCGGAGCCCCAAGCAAAACGCAACATTTAAACAGCCTTCTGAGCCAATCATTAGGCTGTTTGACGTCGTGGAATGGGAGCAAGTAGGAGAGTTTCATGGTGATGGTGGGTGTTGAAAAGAATGGCTGCATACTTAAAGGAGCAGGGAGACGTATGCTGTGGTGGCTGGAAGGACATATGGAAATTTCCTGCTGGGGCAGATATGAGGAAATGGGTGGCTGTCACTCAGCAGGGAACAAAAAACCATTCACATGAAACAGAATTCCAGTTAGTAACGACACTACGAGGAAAAGTGTCAAAGACAAGAAGATAGTTCCTTGTTGCAAAAATCAGTGCAAGAGACAGAAGAACGAGGAACCACTTGTGTTGTTTTTTTTCCTTCACTTTTTACTACTGCTGCTGTTTTCTTTATTTTGGGGGNCATTTTTTTATGTTTGAGCCAAATTTTCATACACGTTACTGACAATCATTTCCCAAAGCATACAACTGGAATGGTGAATTAAAAATGTTTTTCCTACCTTCCAGATCTCCATTGGTTTCAGTTCATTCTGGTACGCTATTAAAATCAACTTCTTGATACTTGAGACATTGTTGGGATAGGTAATCCCTCACCGTGAACAAGACCTGTATTCAGGTTTTTTTTTTTTTTTTTTTTTTTTTTTTNCGTGGAGTGAATGTATGCCTCCACTGAGGAATATAGTCCCAAAAGAAGACCTGCATTTATGGAAAAAGTTAAAGGACTATGACTTCATAAGGCTGCGTAACTATTATCAGGTGAAACATGGATTTTTAAGGTGGGTGTATCACTTGAAAGATTAAGAGATTTTGCAAAATATCAGGAAAGCTGAAATAGGGTTTTATCCTTTGGGAAATGATTGTCAGTAACATAACATGTATGAAAACTGAATATATTAGGCTCAAACATGCAAAATGGCCGGTATGGTCCTTTAACCCATGACAAATCCCTGAGAACATTTGTCAGGATACTCCTGCTTTCAACATTTGCTATTTTGGGTGGGAGATGTGTCCCACATGCTAACACTCAGAGGTAAATACAGTAACTTCCAGTAAAATGCTGGTTCTGCTTTTATTTTTCTGCCGATAATAATAAGATGATTCATCAGCTGAGTTTGGCAGCAGAAACCTGCAGAAAGTGAACTCTCTCTGCTCCTGCTATGACATCCACGTCATTGCGCAATGGAGGCGCACATGCTGGCCCACGCTGAAGGTGCGTTTTCGGGGTGTTAACTATTAGAAATCACGGTCCGTGGAACCTGGGTAGCATATAACTGATCCCAACACTTTCCAGACCGTCCTGCGCTCCACGTCTTTCTAATTACTCATGACAGGTTCTGGGAAAATAGATTACCGGCAGCTTGCCGGTGCAGCGATCGCGGCTTATCCAGATACGTCGCGTGAATATTCTGATCCATTGAAATGAATTAATATATTTTAAAGTTGGCATCGACAAAGTTTTCCTGAAGTTACGCACGTTTCCAACATCAGATCAGCGAAAGAACACATTTACTCACAAAGATGATTTTGAAATAAAATGAAGAACTCGCCAGTTTCACGTTAAATGAGAGAAATATTCAGCTGAGTTTTAATTTCTATGATTTATTGAGGCAGGAAAAGCGCGGATCCGAACATGAAGAGCAGCATGGAGCTGAAAACAAAGAAAAAGTCATCTTACTCACTTGTTTTTGTCTGAACTCATCTTGTCAAACTTTTGCTCCAAAGATCATCAACCCAAACCGGTTTCTGGGACTTCTCGTCTCCTCTGTGGCGCTTTTCAACGTGGCAGACTCCAAAGCCAGAGGAGCAAAAACGCGTTCTGTCTCTCGTGGAAGTGTCTCGCAGGAAAAGAGACTTGGTGGACTCTGTACTGGAGGTGACAGCGTGGCAGACTCTTCATGTCCTGCTGGTCTTTCTCAGGCTGTCCGGGGACATCTCGGAGGAAAACGCTGCTTTTGTGTTTGGGAAGATCCTGAGTGCGCGGCGTGTTTTTCCATATTTAAAGTGTCATCCCTCCTCCTGCGTGACGTGACGCAGCGTGGAGGGTGGAGGGCGAAAAGTACACATGGGTGGCGCTTTAAATCTTACTGACTAAACTTTCTCCATTGTTCAGTCATCGGAACTTATTCATTTCACTAAATCAAGGGAAGAACGGGAAAACAAAAAGGCATTAAATTATGAAAGGTTCTGCGTTTATATAAGAATGACAGAAAAAGGGGAAAAAATAGTCAAAAGTTTTTTAAATTAAAAAAACCCCCCAGAGAAGTCCTTGAACCATTCTCTAAATATATATATATATCTATATATAAATACACACATATATAAATACATATATATATAAAAATACATAATGTATATTTCATTACATGTCATAAGTTGCCTTAAGTTACGCAACTAGTGTAGTTGCGTAACAATGGATTTGCATATTTGTGTATGTAAATTTTAATATTTGTCATACTTATATTCATTCTTTAAAGTGTGTATGTAAAAGACTATAATGTAAAAAGTAAAAACAGATTGATGGCATAAAATCTGTAGAAATCAAACTTCAACCCCTGCAGAAATTAAAAGTTTTAATTGCAATGTATATTCATTTATTTTAAACCTCTTTCACACAACAAAAGCTGAAATAACTGGATTTGCCAGCGCCCATCTTCATATTTTACAGTGCAACATGAACTCTAAAGGCTTCACCTTGGCGTGTATTCTGATCCCTGTAATTATAAAGGCCAGCTGAGAATAAAAACACCTATTTCAAGTAGCTTTACTGCAATCCTATTGGAGCTACCAGGTGGAGGAGCTCAGCAGGTAAAAATAGCTGCTGGCTGCTGATTGGATGATCAGCGACACCTGCTGGAAGAGTTTAGAGACCAGCAGAGTTCTGACTGGAATATGACATATTTCATATAGATAACCAGGAAAGCGTAAATATATATCTATTTCAAGTTTATTTCCATTCATTGATACCCATAGACATTCAATGTATTTCATACACACAAATATCATAAGAAAACTGCAAATAAAATTTAAAAAAAGATGAAACAGGCCAATTCATTTACAATGATTAAAAATAGAAAAAGTACTGCTCCACTTAATTTTTTTACTTTTTAAAAGTAATTCTCATTTGTGCATGGTTTATAATATCAGTCGTTCATCTCCAGGTGAGTTTTACAGCGTGCTTAAAAACGCTTTCACCTGAAAAACAACACAAAGGGAAAAAATATGAATATTTCCACAAGTTCAAAACACAGATGATAATCATGAGGTAAATTTTCATCGTCTAGTTCCAACTTTTACCCTGAGTGACCCCAACGGGAAAACACGTTAGCTTCAGTCATCTGTGCGCGGGCTAATCTCTCAGCATTGTGTGTGTGTGTGTGTGACTGGGTTCATTTCTCGTTAATGACTTTTTGAATAGGACTGAAATCTTAAATAGCATCTGTGTTTACCATCAACACCAAGCTGCTACATCAGCAGCTCTTCAAGCCTTGTTTCTATTGCTGAAACCTGTGTGTGTGCGTATCAGAAAGAGCACACTCAGTGCATACACCAACACACACACATTAAAAACTTGACCTCAGCCTGCTTATTCCCAAAACATCAGAAGATTAAAATGTTAATGCCAAAAGTCACTTTATGCCAAACATTTCAGTGACAAAGTCTGAGGTGTGATGGTTTTGAGTATGTAGCAACATGCTAATGCTAACTCAACTTCAAAAGGTGCAAAAACACACACATGCAAGTCATAAAAGCATCCCAAAACATATTTATATTTGCAGATGCATCAGCCAAACCCAGCTGGTAAACTTGACCGTCTTACCTTCTCGATCATGTCAGCACCCTTGATTTCATCTCTTTTAAAGTCTTTGTTCACGTCTAGAGTCAGGACTGGCACGTTGTTGAGATACTCGAACTCGGTGCTGCGAGTCAGAGGCGACACGGTGGTTAGTGATGGAAAAGTGAAAATGCAGGAAACCGTATTCGTGCCGTTATTTCTTTAAGGAAGCGGAGCTCTACAAAGGAAGACATTTATCTTTGTAAAGAAATGATTTGCAAACAATGGACAAAATTTCCACCTTAATCATTCTGCAAACACTTTAAAATGGACAGATCGAGATTACATGTCAGGAAACCTGTTTTTAACCTCTTTGCTGCCGCCTGGTTATTGCACAATGGCCTCCTTCTCTGATGCCAAACATCACTCCGCCAGCCAAGAAGACATAACAGAATGTTTGCAGAGCTTGCTCCTACATTTCACAGATACACGTGATGTCCCGTTTCTGATGCAAACATGCCTTAAAAGTCCATGTGTTTGGACACGTGTTGCTCACTTCATGGTCTTGTGCTGCAGCCAGCTCTCGTGCTTAAAGTGGAGCTTCTCCAAATACTCCAGAGGAATGTCCTGCTCCTCCTCTCTGCCTCTCAGGTGTAGACGCTCCAAACAACTCTGCTCACACATCACACACACACACACACACAAAAAAACAACACTTTCACTCTGCCTGAAGGCAACTTTAAAAAAAAAAAAAAANCAAAAAAAAAAAGAAAAGAAAAGGAAAAAGCTCGATTTTCTTTCAGTTTTATGAAATGAAAATGCAGTTTCAAGGACCATGCTGGTGATTTTGCAAGTTTAAGTTCAATAAATAGTCGCCACATACATGTGTTACTGACAACCAATTTCCAAAACATATTTTACTTTTCCTTGTATTTTGCCAAATCCCCTAATCTTTCAAAATCAAATGTTCAAGTGAAACACACACCTTAAAGTTCAATGTTTCAGGGGCTAACACTTTTGTCTGAATGGAGAAGGCATGGTCATTTTTAATTTCTCGGTAAAAGGGACTATATTTCCTGGCGGAGAGATACATTGTCTTGATGTAACTTCATGTTGGACTGGTTAAATAAAGTTATTTTGACAAAAAAATAAAAATAAAAAAATACTTAATAGACATCGCGTGTGATGTGATGAATTACTTATCTCAAATGCATTTGGCACCAATGGCAGTCTGGAAGGTAGGAAAAACAATTCTAAAATTTACCGCTAAAGTAGAATATTTTGGGAAATGGTTGTCAGTAACATACCAAATGTGAGTTGTATGTACTGGGCTCAAACATGCTAAATCGCTGGTATGTTCCTTTAAGGAGGCAGGGGGCCGAGTACCTCTGGTGAAGCTCTGAGGTAAATGATTCCGTCCAGCTCAAAGTGTTTCCCAAACTGGCTGTGCAGCCAGCTGTGCCAGTCCTGATATATGGACCATTCCGTCTCATCCATGCACTCGCTCTCATACAGGTTAGCTGCAAAGATGTACCTGGAACGAGACGGAACACATTAAAACACACCGTACTGCCGCTTTGATATTTTCAGCCCATTAAAGGACCATACCACCCATTCTGAATGTTTGAGACTAATATATTCAATTTTCATACATGTTACGTCACTGACAATCATTTCCCAAAGCATACTACTGGAACGGTGAATTAAAAATGTTTTTCCTACCTTCCAGACCTCCATTGGTTTCAGTTCATTCTGGCACACTATTAAAATCAACTTGTTGATACTTGAAATGTTCTTTAGATAAGTAATCCATTAACTGTTTTCTGAAAACTTTCTTTTATCATAAGGCCTTCTTTTAATTGTTGCATTGTTTTATTGTGGTTATTTAATTGTTTTTTATAAAATTGTTGTTTTGCCTACTTGGATTTTATCTTTGGTGTCTAAATGCATGATGTGTGCAGCAACTTGTAACTTTTGTTTTGGAAAGGTGTTATATAAGTGAAATTATTATTATTATTATTATTATTATTATTATTATTATTACGAACAACACGTATATTCAGGGTTTTTTTTTCAAGTTTCATAATTTTAGTTTTAGTTTAAGAGCAATAAAAAGTGAATGCATGCTTCCACTGGGGAACATAGTCCCAAAAGAAGACCTGTGTTTATGGAAAAATTTAAAGGACCGTGACTTCATAAGGCTGTGTAACTATTAGCAAGAGAAACATTGATTTTTAAGGTGGGTGTATCACTTGAATATTTGATTTTGAAAAATTAAGAGATTTTGCAAAATATCAGGAAAGCTGGAATGTGGTTTTATCCTTTGGGAAATGATTGTCAGTAACGTAACATGTATGAAAATTGAATATATTAGGCTCAAACATGCAAAATGGATGGCATGGTCCTTTAACTAGAAATTGCATATTTTTTATTTTTTGCATATTTTTCTTGTTGCTTATCCTTTTTTAAAAAACATCGTTTAGTTAAAATGATGAAATAATGAATTTTGCTGGCGGTCGTTTTAAAAGAATCTGTTCAGTAGCCTCACATGGTATTTGGAGTGTCCTTGAATGCATCAATAGCTTACAAAACCTGACTTGATTAAGCATCTTTGACAAAACGTAGGGAAAACAATCAGTATCTAGAAGAAATCAATTTAAAGACTTATGTTTTTATCCTTCAGCTCAATCTGTACCTGTCGCTGTAGATGGATCGCTCGAAGAACAGCACGGGATTGTCGGCGTCTCTCAGCTTCTCATTGGCTAACTTCATCTGAGCCCGCACACGGCTGATGCAGGCGTAGCTCTGGAAGGTGTAGGCCCACCTCTCAGGTTTCTCATACATCATCTGCAGAACATTCCCGCCGCTCTTCTGCGACGTGGTCAACTCCTGAAAGCGACACGAAGAGATTAAAACTAGAATTAAAATGAATATACATCCATGAGAATTAAGATTTATCACAACTACAGCTCACTGAATGTACAGAATCCAAGAACACGATCCAAGGAAGTTATCTTTACGCTCCAGAACTGAACATATGAATATGAATGTGTATTTTAGTAGCAAAATCTACAATTTTTTAAACTCAGAATCCCAGCTTGATATTTGTAAGCGTGAACTGTTCATAAAGGTTTTTGAAAAAGCTGTTTACTGTATTTCTTGCAGATATGCTGACAAGACTGGTTAAATCTTCCTTTTGACAGGCTATGTTTGGTTTTTGTGGGATGAAATAAGTTTGTGAAATGCAATTTTCATTCTGTCCCAAAGTAGAGAGAAAATGAACAAATAATATTAAAACAAACTACTGGAGACAGAACTTTTAAGTTTTATTACTCCTTCTTTTGTCTACAAAACTCTGGACTTGACCTTTATGTACTCTCGGTAGATTTTCTCAGCAACTGCAAAAGCTAAATTGCTAAGTTTGATCTTTCAAGAATCATTTTAAGCTTGAAAAATTACAACATCCAAGGTAAAAAAAAAAAAAGACCAAATCATAACTATTGTTTACATTAATACAAGACACATTTTTTACCCAAAAATACAACACCCTGGCTGCAAAATAAAAAATACAAACATTCCCATGACCAGCAGGGGGCGCATGAACAAGTTATTAAAGCTGGTAAGGAAGAGAACAGATGATTACACCTGAATTACAATGAAGAACTTCGAAACATCATTAATTTAAGCCTATAAGAGTAAGATGTTTGTAATTAACTTTTACACAGTTATTCTTTTAACTCCTCACTGATTTTAAGATGCTATTCTTCACAGGACAAACTATATACAGGCTGTATGATGTAGTTTGTTTTGTAGTTTGATTCAAATTAATGCCTCAATATGTTAAAGAGGCACCTATTCGATGTAAAATATGGGTGTGTCTCCCACTGGGAATGAGGCTGAGTGGGTGTTTGTCTCAGTGATGGCATGTCCATCTGTCCATAGTGGGACCATCTGTTCCAGTGGGTGTGGAGTGTATCAGAGTTACCAGTGCTGATATGGACAGATGGCAGCTGCACTCTAAATACAGTTTAAGACTCCACCAGTTATCATATTCTTAAAGGACAACGCCAGTGGTTTTGCATCTTTTGAGCCCAATATACAACCTATATTCATGTTCTGTTACCGACAACCAATTTCCAAAACTTACTATTGGAGTGGTAAATATTAGAATTGTTTTCCCTACCTTCCAGACTACCACTGGCTTCAGTTTATTCCAGTACACCATTAAAATCAACTGTAGAGACTTGAAATGTGCTTGAGATAAGTAATCCATCACAGCAAATAAAACTTCATCTTTTTTTGTCAAAGTTACTTAATTAACTAATCCAACACAGAGCTGCACGGAAGAAAATACGTGTCTCCCAGGGAATATAATCTCAGGAGAAGACTCTTCTACATTCATACATACATGTTAGCAGACAAAACATTAAATTTTAATCTGCATGTATCACCTGAACATTTGATTTTGAAAGATATGACATTTAGAAAAATAACAGGAAAACTAAAATCTATTTTATGCTTTGGAAAATGGTTGTTAACGTTACATGTATGCAGGTGGTATTTATTGGGCTTAAACATGCAAAATCACCGGTATGGACCTTTAGCATGTTTGTTCTGCATATGGCAGAGAATAGATGATGACGTAAGGATTTCCTCAGAAGAACCCAAACTTTCAACAAGCCAATTCATCCTCATTAGTATTGTTGAAAAAGTCTGTGTGGTTTCCAAGTTGGAAATGCAAAAAAAATACACAATATCAATACCTCAAAGTCACTGGTTGTTGCTTGGACGTTGCACCACCTAGCGATGGGTTCTGGTACTACATCCCAGTCAGGACTCTCCTGCTCCAAAAGGCGCACAAAGGTAGATTTGCCCGCCGCTAAACACAAATCATTGCTTTAAACATTGTAGTAAATATACTGTCGAACAATTCAATACAGGTATTTAGTATAATCGTGCAGGTATATCCCGTTAACTGTTTTCTGAATAGGGTAAACATTTAGTAATACTATTGTGTGGAAATTGGCGGTATAAATGAAATACAACTAAAAATCAATCCACAGTGTCAATATCTGATTTTAGCCATCAGCTATGACATGTATAATACTGAATCGACTGATTGAAAACTAACTTAAGGTCATACAGTTTGTTAGACTTGTTTGTGTTTTTCGTTTCTCACCAATATTGCCCTCGATTGAAATCCGCTTCATTCTCCTTTTCTCCATAGAGTCATTCATCGGGTCAGGACGGGCTCTCTTCGGCGGCGAAGGCATTTTCAGAGACTAAATAAGATTTATTTTTATTAATTAAAGCAGCTGCTGCAGCTGGAAGATGAAGCTTCCTTTTGTTTGAAAGCTTGGCGGCAATAAACGTCATGCAGCGCCTTCTGACACGTGGCTCCGCCCCGGAAGTAGCAGCTGCTCACGTGTTTCTGGTCTTACACAAACTTTACACGAGTTATTCACGAAGCACACATACAACAAAGCTTCCAAAGAGTCAAAGACAACCTTTATTCGCCTCATAAACAGCATAATTAAATTCAGTAGCATTGAAACCCCCTAACAAGCCATTATTTACAAACGTCATCAATTATTAGTCAGAGAAAAACTGTAGGCAATAGGCTGACATGAGCATGTCATAAGGATGAAATGCTCTCTGGATGACTTTTTCTACATTTTCATACATCTGATAAGCAGTAACATTCATCATAATTACCTAAGGAAGTGGAAATGATAGTGATAAAAAAAAAAAAAAANAAAAAAAAAAAAAAAAGTTAAATGTCCAAAATGAGAAGAGGAAGCAGCCTCTAAAAAGACGATGCATTCTACAAACCAAGAGCTAGCACTCCATGTTCACTGAAAATCCTCTTTAAGACAGGTCGAACCCTCACTATTTACATGTGTGCATTTCTGTCTTACACCTGTCTGAAAATTTCAGATAGGGATATATATATATGTTAAACCTGAAAGAGAAGCAGTTCCATCATAAACTAGAATTTAAGCACTAAAGGAAAATTAATATTTGATAAATGAAGAACGAGCCAGCTGGTAACCCCTTTGAGCATTGTGCCAATTATTGCATAGTAAACTACAATTTGAGACTGGGGAAAGGTTCATGCATCTCCTGTCTGAAGCACAGCAACAAACTCGGCTCATACAAAAGCATAAGAAATGGGTACGCGTGCGCCTTGCAGCCTATTTCAGACAAGGTTAAGCAATTCAACATTCATTTAGGGAAATATGAGGGAGGAAATAAACTAATCACATGATACAGCTCGTCACAAAGCACAGCCTATGCAGAAGAAACATTCAGGCAAAAGAGAGGTCAGGAAACTTGTTCAAAGTGCTTCATGGTTAGTGAGATAACAAGGGATGCAACCTATCCAATTAAAACGGTCTTTTGAACAGTAGCGTTTGTGTCTTTGAACACAGTTATTTACAATTTAAGGTTTTAGATCCCTTGAAGACATTCCTTTTACAGAGATAAAAATGTTTCTACATTGGAGGGGAAACTAATACAGAGGAACATATCACTATGAAACACTAAAAGGGATATTAAATTCTTAGTCCTTGCTACATTACAATATTCTAGCCTCAATTCTATTTCTTTCAACAAATTCATTTCTCATAATCTGCACAGAGCATTTAGCAAAGAGACTTTCCATCAAAATAACAGTACGGTGAGTAATAACCTCTAACACAAGTAGAACAGGAGTCTAAGAATGAATCTGGAGTCAGAGAAATCAGAGGGATTATTAGGAAAGGTGGGAATTTGAAGTCATGTAAGTAATGTCAGTGGTTTCATGAAGCAAAGAGAATACAGCCTTTATCTTACTGTTCAGAGTGATTATGAGCCACGTCAGGCACTTAGGAATCTATTTGTAATTACCCACATATTGACAGATGTGTGCAGTTACCAAGGGGAATAGTAGCCAACAGCAACCTAGCACTTTCCATGGAGATAAATGGCTAATCTGATCAACTGTTGGTTGAACTGGCTTAAAGTTTGGCTAAAATTCTTATAATAATATCAAAAAAGCTTTCCGATTAAAATAAAGCAACTTTCCTTATGAACTATTCTCACCTGTGAGCAAGCTGGAAATGGGAATTTAAATGTCTGATTCGTGTTGCCATAAATCCAAGTGTTTAAAAAAAAAAAAAAAAAAAAGGCTATGCAGCTCAATATAAAACAAATGACTAAGTGTATAGTAGCCTAAACATAAGCCATGACTGAATACTGACAGCATGAGTTCTGGGGATTTGTCCAACTATATATATTCAACTGTGGCTTGTTCAATTAGTGTGTAATCCCTGATAGCCTTAGTCCTGGTGCCATAAACCTATCAAGACCCTTCCTTCTTCCTGGCCTTATTACACATTTCCCCAAATAGAAATATAGTATATACTGCATACATACAGCCAGGGTGGGGTGGGTTATGTGTGCAAAACTGTGAGACCACTGAAATAAAGAATGCATGGCTGTTTATCTGTCCTTGGTTGTCAGTTTTTCAATCAGCTCCTGTAGTGGGACCAACTCCTTTCTGTCAATGAGGTTAAACTCCTGAAAAGACAACAGAAAGGGAGAAAACATCATCAGATTACTACTAGTATGAGCAAGCAATATGGTAGGATCATGATGGAGTGTTTTCTTTCTTTTTTTTTTTTTTTTACCTGAACAAAGAAGATGAAGTGTTTGAATGAGGTGTTGAGGTGAGCCTCCTCTTGTAGTTGCATGACAGAGTCAAAGTGCTGGTGGTAGATGTGGGCGTAAACCCTGAACAGACGCTTCAGGATGGTTTTTGCCACAGACATGAAATTTCGCTTAAAGGGGACGCCTGAATTAAAAAGGTAAGAAAGAATATGTTAACTCAGATCCTCGTCAAACAAACAGCCAACATACAAGCCTTCACACTGCTGCTGGTTAAAGGACCATACCATCCATTTTGCATGGTTGAGCCTAATATATTCAATTTTCATACATGTAATGTTACTGACAAACATTTCCCAAAGCATACTANGTTGAGCCTAATATATTCAATTTTCATACATGTAATGTTACTGACAAACATTTCCCAAAGCATACTATTGGAACGTTAAGTCAAAAAATTTTTTCCTACCTTCCAGACCGCCATTGGTTTCAGTTCATTCTGGTACACTATTAAGATCAACTTGGTGATACTTGAAATGTTCTTGGGATAGGTAATCCATCATCATGAACAACAGATGTATTCAGGCTTTTTTTTTTTTTAAGAAGTTATGTAATTTTAGCATTTAAGCGCAATAACAAGTGTGGAGTGAATGTATGCCTCCAATGGGGAATATAGTCCCAAAAAAAGACCTGCATTTATGGAAAAATTTAAAGGACCGTGACTTCATAAGGCTGTGTAACTATTAGTGGTAGACACATTGATTTTTAAGGTGGGTGTATCACTTGAATATTTAATTTTGAAAGATTAAGAGATTTTGCAAAATATTAGGAAAGCTGAAATACGGTTTTATCCTTTGGGAAATGATTGTCAGTAACTTGTATGAAAATTGAATACAGTATATTAGGCTCAAACATGCAAAATGGGTGGTATGGTCCTTTAAACAAAAAGGCATTCTTTGGAGTTTTGGAGATTCTAAATGGTCAAATGCTGCCTGTAGTTAATAAACGTTCCCATATTTCTTGAGGCATAGTTTTTAATACATTACATGCAAAGTGATGATCAATAGAAATAAGAGGAATGACGATGATCACCACAGAAAAACACCTTTTTTTTTTTTATCTCTACTACGTTACACATCACTCATCTCTTCCTGCTAAGATTTAATCTGACCAATGAAGGCAGATTCAGCGGCAACGCCATCATCATAAAAAAGCCACAGCAGGACTCCAGAGCAGAATATTAAACAAAACCGCAAGACGGACACGCCTCAAAGAAGAAGAATATCTCATTTCACTAACAATACTTCCGGCTAGTGTCCTTTATATAAAGTAAACTCAGGTATGCTGAAGAACAGGATGATGGTGAAAATAAACAGCGGCAGAGGTAATGATTATAGGCAATAAAGCAAATTGACTGCACTGAAAACCTTAATTCACTGATGTCTTCCACTGAGATGTAACAAGGAATTCTTCAGGCATTTATTTATCCGGACTGCTGTGAAACTAATTCTGCTCCACCCAGACAGCACAAGCATCAGCTCGCTGGGAGGAGGAGGGGGACCGCCAATGCACAGCAAACACCTTTTTCTTTTTTTAGCCCTTGTCTGCATACTGTTAACATTCAAGATGAGAGATTTCTAAATATGTTTATGTAAAAGTACTGCAGAATTGTGTGGCTGAGTGTGTAAATAAGCAAACAGGTGATGTTTAGCTATGGTCTTAATGTGTGTATTTTGCTGCTGACAACACCCAAAGTCACCCTGCAGACTTTTTTCCCTGCAAACGCTTCCTATCACATACTGAGCACAGTTTGCTTTTTTTTTTTTATCATATGCTGAAAATGAATGCTTGAGACTTCAAGGACCATACTGGGGTTTTTTTTTTTTTTTTTTTAATGTTTTAGCTCAATAAATGCTGCCCATTATATTAGTGCCAAACATTTTTTGAAACATAACACTGTATTTCAATTTTTTGTGTAATTTTGCCAAATCCAATCTTTCAAAATCTAATGCGCCCATATTAAATTTCAGTGTTTCACCTGTTATCACTTGTGCATGATTGTGATGGTGCAGTCATTTTAAATTTCTCAGTAAAAGCAGTCTTTTCTCCAGGGAGACATACATTTTCTTCCATGTAGCTCTCCGTTGAACCAGTTAAATTAAGTAACTTCAACCGAAAAATCTAATAGATGTTGCATTCGCTGTGATGGATTACGTATCTCAAGTACATTTCAAACCTTTACAAGTTGATTTTAATAGCGTACTCGAATGAATAAAAACCAATGGCTACCTGGAAGGTAGGAAAAACAATTCTAATATTTGCCGCTCCAGTAGTATGTTTTAGAAACTGGTTAGCAGTAATGTAATGTGTATGCAGGTTGAACTTATTGGGCTCAAATACAGTATGCAAAATCACCAGTGTGGTCCTTTAAGTTTAAAGACTTGATTACATGCAAATCAGAAGCCAATAATATGTTACTGGTTATTCTGCTGCTAATATACACATGCATCATTGAATTAATTTTAACATCCATTCACTTTGCACGGCAGTTGAATTTTATAGAAATAGGAAAAATATCTCAAGTGTTTACTTGTTTTAATAAGAAAGGCAAAAAAAAGAGAAAAGTACAAGACTAAAACATAATAAAACCGAAGGGTTTGATGTAATAGAGCAGGGGTCAAATATAAATCTTAAAGGTCCACAAAGAAAATTATCAGTAAGACAAAGGTCCGTTTATTAAAGTCAGTCAAACCAGGGTCAGATTGGGATCCTAATTTTTACTGGGAATTTAAGGTATCGAGCGTGGGGTGTGGCTAACAAAGCTAACTGTGCTGTCAACTCTCAGAGAGCCCAACGCCATGTCAACCCATCGTTGTCATGGAGATGACGGGACGCTGAATGTGATTGGACCAAACCAAAGCAGAGCAGACATTCTCAGACAGTGCAGCAGTCAGACACACTCAGTTTTGCTTTCTCTGCTGCTTGCAACGGAGAATTTTGACTCATTGGTTTCAGAGACGTCTCGCAGATAACACAAATAATACATATGAAAATTATAATTTACTCAGAGTGCGGAGAAAGTTGTGGTTTGGTCCAGATCCGGACCGGAGTCCAGACTTTGAGGATGACTGTAATAGAGTAAAATGGCTGGAAATCATACCAATCTTTGAAGGGAAAAGCGTCTCATCATCGAGCTGATCTTGCACCCAGGTCATCAGGTAATCAATATACTTGGGAGCAGAGCATTTGATTGGCTTCTTGATGTTGGTTCCATCAGCCCAATGGTACTCATACCTACGGGAAACATGAATGACTAAGGTTATATTTTTCTCAATTTTACAGAATCTTTTGAAATCTGGATTCCATTAATGCTGCTTATATCTAAGTACAATCACTCACCGCTGACATCAGAATTTTAACGTTAGAGTTTTATGTATTTTGGTGTTGCTTACCAGTGTGTCCTTTAAGGTTCCCACTGAACCACAGTGAGTTAAATGAAACATTGGGACGGCTTTGTTTTTTAAGACTTACTTGGGACCAGCAGACATGACTGGACAGCTTTCCTCAGTGCAGAAGTCTGTGATGGTGCCGTACAGCATGTTGATCTGGTTGAAGAAATCCACCGCTGAAAAATGCAAAAACAAACTCAGATGTGCATGAGAACAAACAGCATGTGTGCCAGCATGAACACTGGCATCCAGCTTCCCCAAAACTTTTCACCTGTCAGCCCAAACCGTCTTCCAGCACACACTCCACTTATCTGGCACAAACTGTTATTGCCCATTCCCAGAGGCACGCAGCCAACTGTTAGAGTTGCTTCTATATTTGCTAATCTCACAGAAAACAACTCGGCACTGAACAGCTGAGGAGACGTGTGGTAGCTGTTTATGGAGGTTCCAGTTCCCTTTTTCTGTTCTACTTATCATTAGATTTATTTAATCCAATAAGCATCTTTTAGTCATAGCAGGGTTGAGGTTTGATAATACAAAATACATGGAAATAACTAAAACCCATTTTCTACTTACTGCTACAAAACTTCATTTGAGGAATAAAAACCTGACATTACACAAGATGCTGATTAAGGGCAGTGAGGGAATTTTCTTATTGCACAGTCTGACATGGAAGAAATGCAAAAACAGCCGAGCATTAGAAATGCTTATGCAATGATAATAATAAAAAAACTGACGACATTGCTCTGTCAAAGTGAACTGTGGGCGGAAATCATAAGAAAACCATTTAAAGTTGCTGATAGCAGAAGTCATGGCTCGCTGCTTTTAATCCTGACTTCCCTTTCTTGTGCAAATTACATCAGCTTTTGTACCACGGGCCTGTAGCCATCAACAACACTGAAGAATAAACTACTTGACTAATGAGCTAAGCCTCTGTTTCAGCATAGTTAATGACAAAAGAACTTCCAGGTATAAAAATAACATTTGCCGTTGACATCAAAGAAACGCCATTTTTTAAAAATACAGTCACTACACTTCAATTTTTCAAATTTCCTTTGCAACAAAGGTTTACAAAATGCAATCATGAAATGGGTTCATTCTTTTACATTCTCCAACTCAGCAATGTCGTCAAGTTGGTGTTGTCGGCTGCAACGAAATTCTACAGACTCAAAGAATAAGACTAATATCAAAGAACCAAGCACTTATTAAAACTTATACTGCACAAGCAGAAAATGTTTGGTCAAATCAAATCAAAGCTAACTACAATCCTTGTCTTTTCCACGTACTGTAGTTCCAACAAAAGCCTTATTCAACTGCCAACATGCTTAGCAACTAAACATCAAACCCTAAAGGCAGTCTGACATGAGAGGAAATAAGGCTTCTACTGAGCAGGCATTTGTCCCAATTTAACAGAAAGTAAATAAGATCCTCACAGCACAGACAATAACTCTATTTAACATTCAAAGTGGGTTCTTCTCCTATGAATGCACATGGTCTTTAGAGCAAATGCCAAGATCTTTCCCTGATAGTTCACTACCAGCAAGAAAATACTCTCGAATCTTGATGTTGACAAATGGAGACTACAGGAACATAGAGACATGCAAATCTAAAAACCACCAGAAGATTGACAGACATGGAAATAAAGTTGTGTCTGTAGGTAAATTATCTTTTCCACAACAGTAACTTTAACCAAAGAGGATTTATCAAGGGAGAGGAAAAAGTTAAAGTTGGGCCTTACTGTTGACTGCGACCCACTCATTTAAATCTTCACCCTCAGGCAACATGACTGCCATGCGCAGGTTTCCACTTCCCAGCGTAGCCTCTGCATGTTTCAACAGCTCGTACTGGTGAGAACCTTCCGGAATATTTTTCTTGGGCTTGAATGTCTTGGATGAACGATTTCCACTGTGAGTCACATTTCAAAGAGGGAGAAGAAAGGGCGATAAATGGGGAAGCTGTGAGACATGATGACAAATTCTGAGATCATGAGGACCTAGTAAGGGGCTTTTGCTAAGAAAGCAGGTTCATTTAAGTAGAGCGCAGACATTGTGCTCTACTTGGTAGAATCTAAATGACTAAACTGACACTGAATTAGATTATTTGCTTCATACTGTTCTGTAATAATTCCTTGGTTTAGATCTTTGTAATTTACACCTGCAGCTACTATTGGTCGTTAGAGAAGAGGGAATCTCTCTTTGAGGTTTCTTTCATTTTCCTTATATAATAAAGTTCTCAGGGAGTTTCTTAAGAGCTTGGGCTGGGTCAGGAACTGCTAATGTGTGGGTCTGTAAAGCCCTTTGAGACATTGTATGCAATACTGGGCTATACAAATAAACTCGACTTGACTTGACTTGAAATGTAAGAACATGACAGACTGATGTGAAACCACAGTGTTTCTGTGTCTGAGGGCTGCAAATATTTTTTTACTTTCATTGACAAATCCTCTATTGTTTTTGCCATCAGTGTTTTCGTGTATACAACGGCTAATTTTAGATCAACAGAAATGTGCTTTTGATTAGAGCATCGATCCATTAAAACTGGCTGTAGCAAATCAAATGTGAATGAGAAGATGAAGATGAAGAGATGCTCTGACTGGATGTATGCAGTGTAAAAATAGGTCATGTTTTGTTTATTTAAATTTTTGAGTCGCCCTGACATCTACAGACTTAGATTAAAGTGACAAATTCAATGTTTTGTTGGAAGTTAAAGTTGGATATTTAATTGCTGCGCCCTTTTTCGCCTTTTACAAACATTCACATCCCTTTCAGAGCAAATTGAGCGTTTCTTCTCCTTCCTATCTGTGAATCCTTAAATAAACCGTATATGTGACTAAATTCTCAGTAAAGTGTGTGAGTTACTTTGATTCAAATACTGACTGAAAGATGAGAGCATCCATGTTACATGATGTTTGATTAGCATGTTATAACAAAGTGTTAAGACAGCAAATATCCAGGCCAAACCATGGACCTCCCTCTCGTTGAATTTTACTTGAGGTCGGTTAGTGAGGCGTTAGGTTTGTGTAGTCCTACATATTTTAAGGTTATTATTCGCATGTTATTGATATTAAACTTAGTTTTATCTAAAATCATACATAAAAATTATCAAAATTACAGAAGATTGAGAGGTGTGTCCAGGAAGTAGACTTATCCCGTAATATGCTACAGCTAAACCTTAGCTAGCTGTTAGCTTGTGGCCTGATATTTTTCTAACATAGCTTATTAAGTATTAAGGAGAAATCTGAATTTATAACAGTGTACTCACAAAAGAAAGCTCATGTTTCCTCAGACCGTAGAAAATAGATAACTCCTTTTGAAAATAACGAGCAGCAGAGTGGAGGAAGACCAGTGGGATGGTTTGTCAAAAACTGTCTCACGCGTCTAAGGCTGTCCCAAGATTTCTCGAGCGGTTCTCGTAAAAAATAAGAAGCGTATACTGTAATGGCACCATATACACAAATAAAATAAACACATAAGTTTGAATAACAGAAACGCTGGTAAACTGGCTACTGCTCTTAACACGAGAGGCAGCAGCGCACTGAATGTACAGCCTTCTTCTTCTTCTTCTTCTGACACTCAAGGCTGAGCACGAACAAACATGTCTGTCATTTGCTGCCCCCTACTGGAAATTAATGGTAATCAGTTAATCCGACGAAATCTCACTTTAAAGAGGAGTTATGGTAATCCATAAATGAGATTTCGTCGATTTTACTCATCAAATTACTTATTACTGTCAGCATAACTGTTGTACATGTATTTTTTAAAATATAATTTTACAGCTTTCACGAATGAGTCAGAATCCTACATAACATCTTTAAAAAGTCACAATTTGACCAGACATGGCTATATTTGAAGAATTAGGTCTGGTCTGGATTTTTTTTTCTCCTCGTGCAGTACTTTGTATCATCTGTATCAAATTAAAGCCTTTTTACTCTGTGCTGCTCATAAATAAGGGCCTTTTATTCCCTCGTTGAAAAAAAAAAGACTTAAATAGGCTCAAAATGTCGCTGTTACATATATATATATATATGTATATATATATTTTTTTTTAAGTGTGTGTGTGTGTGTGTGTGTGTGTGTGNTATATATATATATATGTATATATATATTTTTTTTTAAGTGTGTGTGTGTGTGTGTGTGTGTGTGTGTGTGCGTGTATGTGTTGCCTTCAAGACTGTTGGGTATTATAATATGTTTGAAGAGTATCCCAATGATGCTCCTATTCTAAAACTTTCATTTACTGTTATTCTTGATATAATTCTTCACATTGATATGTCACCAGCACGCATATGTTTAAAGATTTCTGGGAGGTTTTATTGCTGAATATTGACAAAATTGGACAGTTGGCATGTCGCCACTTCGCCTATTCGATATTTGGAAACATATTTGAGTTGAATTTGTCCGGCACTAGGACCCCGCAGCCCTGCGTCAGTTGAACAGACAGCGAGTGAAATGTGACGTGAATGTGTATGGGCCGACGCTTTTTCTGCTTGTTGCGAAAAGGGATGTTCGCGCAGTGACAGGCCCATGTCTGCAAACCCAGACAGACGGTCACATTTCAGCTCAAAGTCATCTACACTCGAGTACGTCGGTCAAGTAGAACGTGTGGAAAGCCTTTCGGTATCCAAAATCAATCTGCGTGGCTAGCTAAAGCAACGCCATCCTGCTCCTGCTTTTCTCGAACACATTTGCTTCTTCGAGTGGATAACAAATCCTCTGTTATTTCCTTCTCCGCAACAGCAGATCAAGATGGAGTGTGGGTGGAAGCCGGACGAGCAGGGACTTCAACAGATTTTACAGCTGCTGAAAGAGTCCCAGTCACCGGATACGTCCACTCAGAGATCCGTCCAGCAAGTATCCTTCCTTGAGCCAGACACGGATGATGATACACGCTTTATTATTTGTTGTTTTGTACACAATAATGACAGGCTCAACAGGCTAACATAGCTAATAATATTAGCCGTGAGGCTTAACGTTATTAGCAGCTATGCTTTGTTGTTTTCGTTTTTCTGTTGCTGATAATGTTACGCTAAACCGTTAGCTAAAGCAGTATTTGTCGCTGGATGACAGTTTATTAGCCGACATAGTGTCGTTTGCTTCCCATACACCCTCACTTTTTATTCTGCTCTATAACCGGATTATAACAGCTAAAACTAACTAACCACAATTAGTGGCCAATAAGCTTCACGAGACAGGAAGTGCACACTATCACCAAAAAGGCTAAAATTCAGCAAAATGTCCCATTTAAAATGAAAAACTGCGTAACAACAGCGTAACAATGACAACAGAGGCGTCCACACGTACTGAGACAGCCATTAGTGTCTGCAGACTGAGTCGTTGTGTCAGACAGTAAAGGTAGCGTCAGGTCACTGGAATGAATAGGCACTATCTTATTTATGTGACATTGAAATCTAGATTTTTTTTTTTTTTTTTTTTTTTTAATATTTCAAACAACCTGATAAGCATTGGAGACAAACATGAAATGCAGTGGGACTGGAAGAATCAGACACAAAAGCTGGCTGGAAGTTATGTCATTCAGACTTGCATATTTATAGTCGTGTAACCTGTAAAGTACATCCTAAACATGTCGTGGCTTATGATGTTACTGGAAGATGCAAATATCCTTTTTTCCCCCTTTTTTTATCAGCCACCTTTGTATTCCATTAGACGTGTGAATCAGGGTGGAGGACACTGATCTCTATGCTTTCTTGTATTTTTTTTTTTTGTGTCTATTTTATGTTAAATCATTTGCAAGTGTGTTGCTTCTTACATGCTTTATATCTCTCATTGATTTTGTAGACAAGCTGCTGGAGCATTCATTGGTTATGTGCACGATTTAGTCGAGTCAAATGACATCTTTTATGATCATCCCTTCACACGCTCACATATTCACACTCACATTGATATATATTACACCTATCACTTCACAACATAAACACCTGCTATTTCTGCTGGTGCGTGAACCTGCAAGGCTGACATGAAATGAAAAAACGTTTGACAGATTATAGCAGTAATGCATTTTTTTTTTTACATGCTAGATAGATACGTAGACATGTTATCTTCCTCAACCACCTTTTCCAGAGACTTGAGCAGTTGAATCAGTATCCAGACTTTAACAACTATTTGATATTTGTTTTGACAAAGTTGAAGTCAGAAGGTAAGATGTCTGTCAGTTTGCTGTCATTTCATATGTCATCTTTGTTCTTTACATCCTCTGATGGTACTGTACAGTGTGTCATTTTTGAACCTGCTCATTGATGTGTGTTCGGCCACCCAATGGCATCTTTGCCACAGATGATGTGGCACTTAGAATATGGGTCAGTCTAATTTTAAACCTAATTCCTGGCACCACTCAACTCTTGGCTTGGCTGACTGCACAGTAGATGACCTAAATGTTAACTGGTTAAGACTTTTCAGGATGGCGTTTGCACTTTTGATGTTAGAACAGATGGCACAGAAGAACAGAAATGGCTAGACTAATAACCGCATATTGCTCACTATTTGTAATTTCAATTTACAGTGTATTTTACATAATTGTTTCTTTTGTATACAAATAGAGCTTTGGTGACTCATGACTAGCAAACATCTGTGCATCTCATGACTCATCAGCAAACATCTGTGATGGCATTATAATCATTTATCAGTAGCTGCACAATCCTCTAAATGCATTATTTTAATTATAAAAATATGTTAAAAATGTTTAATGTCCACCTGGATCCAGATCAATATTTAAATGCTGAGTGGTCACGAGTTTTGGGAGATTTCCTTAATCCAGGGTTTTGTATCAGGATGAACTCTGCAAAAGTGAATCTTGGCTCTTGATCACTGTGTTATGGCCAATTAAACTTACCATGTTGCCTTAGCATCATCTATAGGCTAATTTAGGAATACTTAGAGCTGATATGTGTGTGTCTTCTAAATTTGTAATTGTGAGGTCCATGTGTTTGTGAATGTGTGGCTTGTGTGCAGCATGAAGGAAAAGGAATGTGATGACAAATAAGAAGCTGTGATAACTTAACGATTGAGGCACCAACCCTCACACAGTTAATACACTGAAACTTCTGTATTTACAATTCTTTCTTGGGTACTTTCCCCTACCAAGATGAACCCACGCGCTCCCTGAGTGGGCTGATACTGAAGAACAATGTGAAAGCTCATTATCAGAACTTCCCCAATGGCGTGTCTGAGTTCATCAAAAGCGAGTGCCTCCAAAACATCGGAGACTCCTCTCCCCTCATCCGGGCCACTGTGGGTGAGTTAGATCTGCAGGATTCGCCAAACGCGATGCCTTACTTTTAAGATGTTAATGAAATGATAACTCATTGAAAAGCCTAATTATTCTACATTTTATCTAGTGAAATTATTCACCCTAAAACACTTAAAAAGCAGTGTTAAAAGTAGTTTTTGATTATCTAGTATTGAAGAAATTTCCTTCAAACTGTTTCAAGTTAGTGGATTTGTAATAGTTTGTAGTAATTCTTGCATAATTTTTGCAATGATTTGTAACAAATTGTCAGTTATAGCTGTTCATTATATTTCAGACTTTCTGTGACAGTACCTGCAGTTGCTTTAACCTCTGGCAGCTAATGCCAAAGATGTATTGAATGTCAGATATTTTGACCAAGGACTGGCTCAGGGCTGGCCGGGATGAAAAATAATCCAGACTGACACTCCAAATGTTTCACTGATTTTCCACATCAGTATGTTCTTGGTGCATATTTCCATCCGCTGTAATTGCTGATAGGTGCTGATGGAGCACACTCTACATTATCTCCGTATCTCCGTATCATGATAGATGGACAGAGAGTTTACAGAGAGATCATGTCAGATGCCAAAAATAGCAATGAGATGAAAGGAGAGGGCCTCTGGTATAAGAGCGTTATGTCAATAAATGGTAAGAGTCATAGGAAGTACAGTGAAAAAATAAGCATTCCAGAACATTTTTAAAAAGCTTAATGCTAGTCATTTACGAGATCAAAGCTTCATTTTAACACAATCCATGCAGAATTTTTATAGATCAGAAATGTTACATAATTCATGTTAGTTCCCCTGATGCCTTATAATTGATAGGAATATTTAATTACTGAATTAACTGTGGTAATTACTATTGACCTCTGTGTAAGAACTGTTAATGTGTTTAACGTAGCAGCGATCATGAGTTGATGAAAAGCAATTCCCTGTTCTCTCAGGTATCCTCATCACCACCATTGCCTCCAAAGGAGAGCTGCAAAACTGGCCGGAGCTTCTGCCCAAACTCTGCCTGCTGCTGGACTCTGAGGACTACAACACGTGTGAGGTAAGGCTAACCAGACGAGATGTAGGAGGTTTTGATTGTGGGTTCTGCATATCAAATAGGCTGTGCGGTGCTTATGTTGCTGTAATTATTGTGGGAGTCGGTGATGCTTTAACCAAACGATGCATTAATGCACAAATTTCTAGAATTATTTTAAGATAAGTTTCTTGATGGTGCTGTCTTACAGTCAGCTCGCCCCCCGATTCACACAGTGCAAAATGTGACACGTTTGCCATGGGGTGCGTGCGTGTGTGTGTGTGTGGGTGAGTGAATGAGTGAGACATACATTTGTCATCACGTGTTATGCACACCTGGTATGCCTGACAAAGCTCTGCTGACGTTGCCTTAAAGGACCATATCATCCATTTTTTATGTTTGAGTCTAATATATTAAATTTTCATGCATATTATGTTACTGACAATCATTTCCCAAGGGATAAAACCGTATTTCAGCTTCCTGATATTTTGCAAAATCTCTTAATCATTCAAAATCAAATATTCAAGCGATACACCCACCTTAAAAATCCATGTTTCACCTAATAGTTACGCAGCCTTATGAAATCATGGTCATCTAAATTTTTCAATAAATGCAGGTCTTTTGGGACTATATTCCCTGGTGGAGACATACATTTAGCCTGCACTTTTTATTGCATTTAAATGCTAAAATTACATAACTTCTAAAAAAAAAAAAAAAAANTACCAGAATGAATTGAAACCAATGGCGGTCTGGAAGGTAGGAAAAACATTTTTAATTCACTGTTCCAATAGTATTCTTTGGGAAATGATTGTCGGTAACGTTATGTTACATGTATGAAAATTGAATATATTAGGCTCAAACATGCAAAAAGGGTGGTATTGTCCTTTAATGACTATAAGGGCTGATAGAGTGTGTGGGCGTTCTTGTTTCCTCCCTGAGCATATGTTCTAACACAGTAAAGCAGATCTGTGTGTATAAATTAATGCTTAACTGTGCTCGACTCTTGTTATTGCGGAGGTGGTACAGCTATAAAGCAGCATCTGGACTACTTCCTGCCGGCCAGATGAGCTTAAAGAATTCTGACAACTGGAATGACAGCCACAACCACAGATTATTCAACAGAACTTCATTTATTCTCTGTCGAAAGTTTTTACCGGAAAACCATGTGACCCCATTTTCTGACTTGGCTCACACCTTGGAACAGAGTAGCTTTTAATGCACATCAGCAAAAACAACACGGTGCTTTTTTTTTTCTTGTTCTAAAATGCAACAGTCGTATTATAGTCCAAGTCACTCTCAGCCTTCAATTTTATGTATCTTAAAGGACCATACCAGTGATTTTGCATGTTATGTTACTGATAACTATTTTCCAAAACATGAAGATATATTTTAGTTTTCCTGTTATTTTTCCAAATTTCCTAATATTTCAAATGCAAATATTCAGGTCATACATAAGCCTTACAATTCAATGTTTTGCCTGTGATATCAGCCACTATGGCAGGTTGGATACAATAAACTGGAGAACACACACGATATTACCCAGCCAGGTTACCTCCATTTGATTTGTATCCTGGCAGGGTACCACAGCATTGCTGCTGCAGAGAGGATTATTCATCTCAGGTCAATGCAGGAAAATCCATATGATCATCGCAGAGATATTTTTACCTGAAATTTAATTTAGAGGGAAGCCAAATGGGCCACATTGCATACCAGCACACCAAAATGGCTCTGGGTGTAGCTGCACAGCGACCGTCCCTCTTGTAGAGCTCATTCAGAAATTGAGATTTAGGTCAGCTATTTTCTGCAGAGAGGATCTTGAAGTGTACAGTAAGTGTGCGAGGCTTAACAGCGAACAGAGACCAAATAAGTCAGCACGTTTTTGAAAAGCAGATTGCAAGCCGGAGAGCTTCTTAGCGTCTGATGTTGAAGATAGTTGGAGTCAGCACTTGTATGCAAAAGGTGACTCCCAGGCATGCAGGGAAAAACAAGCTCAAAAATAGGTTCAAAGCCTTTTATTACACTCAGCTATTAATTTTAACGAGTTTGAAAATGTTTTGGCCTGATGTCATCAGGCGGGGAAGCAAAGGTGTTTTACAGTGGCTTACATCGCTCCACACAAAAATCTAACCTTCTCAGCACTGTTAATGATAATGGCAACAAGCCAAGGAACTGGATTTAAAGTATTCCAGGAGCTGACTGTTTCTGTTTAAAGGACCATACCACCATTTTGCATGTTTGAACCTATATTCAAGTTTCATACATATAACATTACTGACAGTCATTTCCCAAAGCATACTACTGCAACAGTCAATTAAACATTGTTTTCCAAACCTCCAGACCACTATTGGTTTCAGTTCATTCTGGTACGCTATTAAAATCAACTCATTGGTACTTGAAACATTTTTGGGATAGGTAATTCATCATCACAAACAACATGTTTATTCAGGGTTTTTTTTTAGAAGTTACATAATTTTGCATTTAAGCACAAAAAAAGCACGGAGTGAACGTATGTCTCCACTGGGGAATATAGTCCCAAAAGAAGATCTGTTTATCGAAAAATTTTAACGACCATGACTTCATAATTTGGCGCAATTTTTTAGCAGGCGAAACATCGATTTTTAAGGTGGATATATTGCTTGAATATTTGATTTTGAAAGATTAAGACATTTTGCAAAATATCAAGAAAGCTGAAATACGGTTTTGCGTAACATGTATGAAAATTGAATATATTCGGCTCAAACATGCAAAATGGGTGTTATGGTCCTTTAAAGTGGTCATAATTGAGATTTTGCTGTCCTTTAGTGCAAGACAACAATAAATCTGCTGCGTTTGATAGTGTTGCTGTTTTTGCTGAGATTTCTGTCACCATTCTTGCGTGGAAGTAAATTCCCTGTCCATTAAACTTTAATGACACAGTTTAGGGCTGTGTCATTAAAGGTAATATTGACAAAGGGTGGCTGTTTTCCATATTACGCCATTGTCAACACAAAGCAAAGTAAACAAAATCCAGCTGTTTCTCCATGTTTGTTTCTCATTAGCTTCTGATATCTGTAAAACTAATGTTCACTCTCACATTAAGTCAATAAAGTGCGCTTCTTGTTATCCGATTTGATTTCGCTTAATCTGCTTTTTTTGTCCCTTTTTTGAGTACATTGACATTTTACATCATTTACTTCAAGTCTTTGTTGTGAAAAAAAAGTCTAAAGTGGCATTTATTTGGTTTTGTGAAGTAATATTTATATTGTTTTAAGATAAAACACGCTGGTCCATGTCAGACCCTGTAAGCCTACTAGACCGTCTGTTGTGCCAGACAGATTTTTGGATTCATCAGCAGTTTCCATAGATACCTTTAAATAATCCACACCGCTGTTGCCAAGTGCACTTTCATCTATTTTGGGATTATGTTGGAGGACTGCTAGGGTGGGATCTAGGAACTATATGCATCTTATGAGCTAACGAACAGCATGTTTGTACGTGGATCTCAGACGTGTTGGTGACGGTCCAGTCTGCATCCGTGTTCCTGTCTGTGTTTATATCTGTGCACAATGATAAGCGGCATCACTCTGTTATTTATCATCGGTTAAATACTAAGCCATAATTCAAGATGGTGTTTGGGAGAGAGAAGGGGAAGGATACTTGGTGTGACGGTGGTGTGAGCTCGGTAATAACAAGCTGCTGTTGGCCTTGAACAGAGTGACATTTTAAATGATGCCACTTCATTGTCTCTGAAACGTTTGGAGTTGCAGCTTCAGGTCCTGTCATGTTTTTGGCATAAGAACAGCAGTTGCTGGAAGAGACTCATGTGCCACCGTGCTGTACCGCTTCCTGCATGCCTCATAAAAAGACACCAGCAGGTGTGTTGGATGTCAAGTGTTGGCTGACGGCTTTATATAGGTTTTGCCTGAGAGCAGTTTTACAGTTTTGATTAATGACAGCTGGAGAGTGGTCAAGATGTGTTCTCAGGATCACGTTTGATGCTACTTTGGATGCCGAACGTCCATCTGCTGTATTTGCTTTGTCATGTCAGGCCTTTGAAAACATTCATATTTGCTGAGGAGGAGCCTGGAGGAGTCGCTTCATTGACTAAATTCATGGACGCTCTTTGTACTGGCTTGCTGTCATCTGCATGACTTACATTCCTGCATTTAATGACCTTCTGTAGGAGGGCTTGAAGGGAGGATTACACTTCAGAAGCTTCAGCATAACTGGAATGCTTGAAGGCTACACCCTTTTCTGTGCCCTTCTCTGTTAACACACATGCACAAATGCAAAATATTTCATTTCAAAGCTCCCTGGCTCTCCACAAGTTACTGCCGAGTCTTCTGGAGATGCTAATTCATTGGTTTCCTTACATTTCTTCAGGGAATAGGTTATTATAATTGACCTATTGTAGCAGTTTGACATCAATCAGTTCACTCAACAGTTAAAAACCTGCATGATTATTAAACACAATCAACCATTGGTTGATTATTGCCAACAAATGGTTGGTAATTAATTATTTAATAAATCATTATTATTTTTATTCATGAGTATTACCATTTATTATTGATGTATGCCAGTTTCAAAGCCTCAACGTCAGCAAATTTTACACTGAATTCTGCTTTGAGTGTATGATTTTCGGGTTTCTGGTCATGCTTCAAGGAGAGACAAGCGGGAGAGCCATCGTCTCTTTTTCCTCTTTCAGTGTGCTATGAATACTGATTTTTATATCACCCCCCAAAAAAAAAAAAANCAAAAAAAAAAAAAGCAGTCTCTATTTTTATCATCAGACCTTGTAATGCAAGTCCTGTGCTGGCTATGAAACTGTCTTATTTATTTTATGGTTCGTTTTAAGTGAAATGCTCACATGCAAGCTGCCTGTGAGTAGAGAAGGGAAGTGGCATCATGCACGTTCTCTTGTTTTGTCTCCTCCTTGTTTGTGACCTTGAGAGAATCTCAGTCTTACCCTGCTCGTCTCATTTCGCCCCGTCGCATCCACTACATTTTTTTTTGAAAGGATGCTGTATCTGTCATCTGAAAGGAATACCGGCATGGGAACTGTTACCATGGAAACAGATTTCAGACAGCATCAGTACTGGTGCTTTCTTATATCTGCACTTCATACTGCATTTTTGTGAGGGAGACTGACATCTGTAGCATATTAAGCATGAGCAAACTAACAACCAGTCGGGAAGCTAGTTGGGCAATTGCTCTTAAGATACAGATGTAAGAGGGGTGTGCGCGCGTGTCCGTGTGTGTGTGTTTGCATAAATATGAGTACTTGCAAAATGTAAAGGTTATTGAAGGAGAAGTAAATGAATTCTGCTTAAGATAATGAATGAGCAGGCTGAGCAATGTACAGAGATTGGTTAAAAAATACGAGAAACATATATAATATTAGAATTAGTTGGTACGTTGACGTTCCAGCTTCACGCCTTTTCTGTAGCAGCACGTGCAGGCTGACCTGTCTGGTGGGGGGATGGGACCAAGCAAAAAACAAATTTCCAAGGAGATGAGTAGCATCACTATTAGCAGTTATATCTGAGTAGTTGGCGGTACGGTTAGCTTACGAGTGATGTTATCAGTCTCTCTGACTTGCTAACAGCCTAAAAATGTTGTGAACTCTTCATCTTTACAGTGTGTTTATCGTGAAATTTGATCACTGACACTGTTCTCCCTTGCTTTTCTTTCTCCTCAGGGAGCGTTTGGGGCCCTGCAGAAGATCTGCGAAGACTCTGCAGAGATTTTGGACAGTGACACGCTGGATCGTCCTCTTAACATCATGATCCCAAAGTTTTTGCAGTTTTTCAAGCACAACAGCCCTAAGATTAGGTATGAAGATTTCTTCCTGCACCAGAGCTTCTGCTCTCATTTGTGGCCACCCTGAATGCCTAGTTTTCCAAAGAACTTTCATTCATTCCCAGTGAATGTGTTTTGGTAAAAGTACTGCTCTGTGTTCCTTGAATTGCATTTACTCCACTTATGTGCACAGTAATGATGCTTGTGAAATGGCTTATAGCTCTGGGTCACATTTAGTTTCAGTTTCAAAGGCTAATTATGCCTCATTTCTGTGACTGTCTCTTAAATTTTTAAATTACAGGTTGAACTTTTGGATAATTTCAAATCCCTTTCCTCAACAGTTCAGCCAGCACATATCGAAAGCTTCATTGGTTTTCTAGTTTCAGCCTGGACATCTTAATTCAATTAGCCCTGTGCACGGAAGAAAAGAGTTTGTCATGTCTGGAGGTTAAATCAGTAGAAATGAAGAACACAGAGACAGAGGCAGTATTCATAGCGTGCGACATGTGATTCCTCAGCGGTTGCTGTTGTGTTGTGTTGCAGGTCTCATGCCATCGCCTGCGTCAATCAGTTCATCATCAGCAGGACTCAGGCTCTCATGCTGCACATTGACCCATTTATTGAGGCAAGTCTGACAGTAATACATCTTTACACTCATCTACACCAACTCTGAGCATCTCAGTGCTCTTGACCTTTCAGTTCACACACATAAACATGTATGTACACACATAAGCGGTCTGGAAGACTCAATTATGCCATATAGCAATGACCTTCCCCTCTAAGGGCACCATTACAGACGCCTGCTTGCTGCTAGGAAATATTAGCTGACTGCACTGAGAGCATTTGTGAGTGGTTTACTACTGCACATCCTGCTCATCTTCTGCTCCAAACAACAAACATCAGTCTTCTCTGTACCCTGTCAACTAGCAGCTTAGGCTTTAAACTTTATTTTAAACTGTTGTTTCAAGTATTTTTGCTCTGAGGTTTGACACATATTTACAAGCAGTGACCACCAATCTCGCTGTCTGGTCCCTATTCAACCAAAGCCAGAGCTGTTGCATCCTTGCCACCAAAGCAGACATGTTTCTGGTGGGTGTTGGACTCCGCCAGGGCTGCCGCTTGTCACCAATCCTGTTTGTGATCTTCATGGACAGGCTCTCAAGACGCAGTCAAGGATCGGAGGGTGTCCAGTTTGGTGACCTCAGAATAGCATCTCTGCTTTTTGCAGATGATGTTGTTCTGCTGGCTTCATCAGACAGTGACCTTCGACGCGCACTGGGCAGGTTTGAAGCCGAGTGTGAAGTGACTGGGATGAGAATCAGCACCTCCAAGTCTGAGACCATGGTGCTCTGTCAGAAAAAGGTGGACTGTTCCCTCCAGGTTAGAGGGGAGTCACTACCCCATACAGAGGACTTTAAGTATCTCTTGTTCACGAGTGGGGGTGAGATCGATAGATGGTTTGGTGCAGCATCCAAGGTCCTACGGACGTTGTACTAGACTGTTGTGGTGAAGAGGGAGCTGAACCAGAAGGCGAGGCTCTCAACTTACCAATCAATCTACGTTCCTATCCTCACCTATGGTCACAAGCTTTGGGTAGTGTCCGAAATGACAAGATTGTGGATATAAGTGGTGGAAATGAGGTTCCTCCGTAGGGTGTCTCACTCTTAGGGACAGGGTGAGAAGCTCGGACATCCGGGACGGACTCGGAGTAGAGCTGCTGCTCCTCCACTTCGAAAGGAGTCAGTTGAGGTGGTTTGGGCACCTAGCAAGGATGCCCCCTGGTTGTCTCTCTAGGGAGGTCTTCCAGGCATGTCCAACTGGGAAGAGGCCTCAGAGAAGACCCAGGACACGCTGGAGGGATTATGTCTCCCAGCTGAATTGGGAACACCTCAGAGTCCCCAAGGAGGAGTTAGAGGGCCTGACCAGGGACAGGGAAGTGTGGACCGGGCTGCTTAGTCTGCTGCCACNAAGGAGGAGTTAGAGGGCCTGACCAGGGACAGGGAAGTGTGGACCGGGCTGCTTAGTCTGCTGCCACTGCGACCTGGACCCGGATAAGTGGACGACAAAGGATGGATGGACCACCAAATTTGTCCAATATTTGAATTACAATAACTAATGAATAGATTGATTCAGGGATTGGAAATCTGGCCATTTTATCTCAAATAAGACAGTTGGCCAAATTAAGCTACTAAGATGCTGAGGAATTTAATTAAAACTTTGTTTTATAGCATCTGTTACATCTGTAATTAATCTATTTTTTAATTAATCTATCTTTGTGTTTCACTGCCATCTATAGAACCTGTTTGCATTGGCAGCAGATGAGGAGCCAGAAGTGAGGAAGAATGTTTGCAGAGCTCTTGTCATGCTGCTGGAGGTCCGCATGGACCGCCTCCTGCCGCATATGCACAACATCATAGAGGTGAGTGGGCTGATAAAATGAGAGAAAGAGTGAACACGACTAATGCTAACATGGAGCTCTGTGAAGAACGTGTAATTGAATAACTCCAGCCTCCGTTAGAAGCTGCTGCAGCAGAGGTTGTTACATATAGAAGCTAAAAATGTGTCTGACTCTTGTCTCAGTACATGCTGCAGAGGACTCAGGACCAGGATGAAAATGTGGCATTGGAAGCCTGTGAATTCTGGCTTACGTTGGCGGAGCAGCCAGTGTGTAAGGATGTGCTGTGCGGACACCTTTCCCAGTAAGAACACACACACACACACACACCCTGACACTTCAGAGCTTATATTGAAAGCTCTTGATTCACAGCAGCCGTGGCAGTTAGGCAGTGAAGACCTTGTCCCTCGATGCTTATTCTTCTTCCTCACCTCAGGACGGCTGATTAAGGCCCCTGCCTGTTGACCTCAGCTGTAGCAGCTGTCACCACACAGGCACATTAACTGTGCCCACAGCAGGAAGAAGGTGTGAGTGATTGCTTGTGAGCTCCGACCTAGCCTTGCTCTTTATTCTCATAATTTTTCTTCTGGCTTCCAGGCTCACTCCGGTGCTTGTCAACGGGATGAAGTACTCTGAAATTGACATTATTCTGCTCAAGGTCAGTTTATACACGCTGGTTGACTCACCTGCAGCAAAGACTTCTTCATTCAGGGTGGCAGTTGAATTGAATAGCATCTGTGAATATGTGCTGTAGAAATACATTTGTGTTACATGTTATATATTTTAAAGCTAATACATGTAGCATTTTAACATCAATTAATACTTATGTAGACATTGTTAACTCAAAACAAACAAAACCACCACCTGTGTTGGTTTCAACGCGGCATTTTTGTCAGCCGCAGAGCTCCTGTATTGCGTTACACGCAAAAGCAGGCTTATTCGTGGTCTCATTTGTTTTGCAAAGGGATCAGTAGCTGTTTTAACTACAATACATTATCGAAGCAGAAATGAACAAATTCCTTCAATATTTTTTTTTTTTTTTTATTTTTTTTAATTTATATTCAATCACATTAAAATACATCACACCAACAAAAACAAAACAATAAACCCAAAAGACACAACAAAGCACAAAACACAACAAACACAAAAGGCCATTAAGTACCTTTAAGGCAACTCAAAAATTTCTCCCAGATTTCACATTTGTCTTTAATCTTCTGATTAACATAACCTCATAAGACATTGTTTTCGCCAATACATTCATCCATTTCCTATAGGAGGGGGCTTCAGTGCTTTTCCAGTGCCTGAGAATAAGTCTCAATGCTGATACTACACCCAGACTTAACACTTTAAACTGAGTCTTATTCATTCCTTTAACTTCATTTTTATCACTAAGAAGACAAGTTTCAGTGTCCGAGGAACAGGACATCCCAATCCCTCTTCCATACTTTGCATAATTTTATACCAAAAAGGCGAGACAATGGAGCAATTCCACAAGGCATGCATTAACGTCCCTTTCTCTTCATTACATCTCCAACACAATATTCCTTCAATTTTCATTAATGTCCCTCGTAGCCACTTTGTTTTTACACGGGTCATAATGGTACAAATAGTTTCTTGCCCTCATCTTCTTCCTGGTGCAGAATGGTGGTTTACAGAAAAGCTCTTTCTATTTGGAAACCAGGTCTGAATGCATTTGCCTACAAATCAACAATAGCACAGATGTTTCACACAGACCTTGTTTGACATAGGAAATTTGATTCCATGGGCTGAAGGTGACAGTAAATTTTCTAACAAAAGCAGCACGACATCCGTCTCACCCCGTCCAGCCAGGTTAAAAATAATCATCCTGCAGCAGAAGTGAGTTTCTGTTTTTCATCCGCTTTATGCGTCGTCAGGGTGACATTGAGGAAGACGAAGCCATTCCCGACAATGAGCAAGACATCAGACCACGTTTTCACCGCTCTCGGACAGTCGCCCAACAGCATGAGGGCAACGGAATCGAAGATGAGGAAGAAGACGATGATGACCTGGATGATGATGACACCATCTCTGACTGGAACCTGCGTGAGTTCATGCCTGTATTGACTGAGCTGTCTCATCTCTCCTGACACCCTAATACACGCCTGAGTTACATCTAGCAAGTGAACACTGGGCTGATGACTTGTCTTGTGTGTGTGCGTACTGCACTTGTGTGTTGTCTATTTGATGTGTGTCTCCTGTACGTTTGTTTGTTGTCTCTTTCACATCTCCTAATGTTAGGTAAGTGCTCAGCAGCAGCGTTGGATGTGTTGGCCAATGTGTTCAGGGAGAACTTGTTGCTCCACATTCTGCCTCTTCTCAAAGAGCTGCTCTTCCACCCAGAGTGGGTAGTCAAAGAGTCTGGCATCCTGGTCCTGGGGGCTGTTGCTGAAGGTAAGAGCTGTGAGAAGTGGGGACGAAACATGTAAGGTCAGAAAAGCTTACTGAAAATTTAAGACTTTGACTAACGTTGTTATTCCTGTGTCCAGGCTGTATGCAGGGCATGATTCCGTACCTGCCTGAGCTTATTCCCCATCTCATCCAGTGTCTGTCTGACAAGAAGGCCTTAGTGCGCTCCATCACCTGCTGGACGCTCAGCCGCTATGCCCACTGGGTTGTCAGTCAGCCGCCAGACATTTACCTGAAGCCCCTCATGACAGAGCTGCTCAAACGTATTCTGGATAGCAACAAGCGTGTGCAGGAGGCTGCTTGCAGGTGAGTGAAAGTTGTGGCTAAATGGGTCGTCACAGATTTATCATTTTTGTTATCAGGGTCCCATTATTGCTGCTGCTGTTAATGCAAACTCAACACTCCCTGTCTCTTTCAAATTAAAAGCCTCCAGAAGTTCATTTGGCAGAATCTCTTCCCATTTCTGGAATACTTTTATTGTAAAAGAATCTACAGGAAGTGTTATTCACGCAATATCTGGAACACCATGAAATTTTGAGAGGCTAATTGCAGAAAAAGACTTTTTGCTTTGGGTATTACGATGCATCCAGTTTTTTTAAATGTTGGTAGCAGGTTGCTGTCTCATCTTGCTGTATAGTGTTCTCATCCCTCTTGCTTTTATTCTCTCTATCCACCAGTGCCTTTGCCACTTTGGAGGAGGAGGCTTGTACAGAGCTTGTGCCCTACCTGGCATTCATTCTGGACACACTGGTGTTTGCTTTCAACAAGTACCAGCACAAAAATCTGCTTATTCTTTATGATGCCATAGGAACACTTGCAGACTCGGTGGGGCACCATCTGAATAAACCGGTATGCAGAACAGAAACATGCACTCAGCTGCACTTGAAAATCAGCACATGTTAATTTCTCTTTGTCCTTTATTATAGTTGCGTTATTAGTGTTAGCTTGCTATCAGATGTTCTTGTTTAAATCTTTGAAGAATCACGCCCACAGGTTAAACAACCATCATGGAATGCTCCACCCATCCCGGACATACTCTGTTTGAAAGTTTGGGATGCATTGGTGTAGGATTTGCAAGCTGTGTGTGTGTGTGTGTGTGTAAAGACTAAAGTAATCTAATGTGCTCTTTGTTAGGAGTACATCCAGATGTTGATGCCTCCACTGATCCAGAAATGGAACCAATTAAAAGATGAAGATAAAGACCTCTTCCCTCTTTTAGAAGTGAGTTCCTTAAGTAGAGTTACTGGCTGTGCAGTTCTTATAACAGGCTCTAAGTGCATCAGTGGTTTCAATTAAAAAAAAAAAAAAANTAAAAAAAAAAAAAAACGGTCCTATGATAATTAAGGTGGATAAACAAGGCGGTAATTGTATTTACTCCCTGCCTACTTCCCTCAGTGCCTGTCATCTGTAGCCACTGCCCTGCAGAGTGGCTTCCTGCCCTACTGTGAGCCTGTATACCAGCGCTGTGTCAACCTGGTGCAGAAGACCCTCGCTCAGGCCATGGTGAGTGTAGGACCCTTAAATATGTGCAACACTCTCTACACTTTTCTATATACTGTATATACAAAAGGGACACGTTTGAACCCCTGGACCCTCAAGTCCTTTCCCTAACCTCCTTTACAAACAGGTAAACTTTTGTATCCTTTGCTTTTGATGTTGCATGGAATACAACTCTTACTTTATTTACTTGTTTACTCCTTTCACCCTTCCAGCTTCACCAGTCACAGCCAGAGCAGTATGATGCCCCTGATAAAGACTTCATGATTGTGGCTTTAGATCTCCTCAGTGGACTGGCTGAAGGTTTAGGAGGCAACATTGAGCAGCTTGTTGCTCGTAGTAACATCCTCACCCTCATGTACCAGTGCATGCAGGTAGGCAAAAGCTGTGAAGCTGTGCTAGGGTTTTAAAATAACACGTATCTGAAAGGTTGTCGCATTGCTAACCTTGGTTGCATTGTTCTGGGCTTTCTGTTCAGGACAAAATGCCGGAAGTGTGTCAGAGTTCCTTTGCCCTGCTGGGGGATTTGACCAAGGCTTGTTTCCAGCATGTCAAACCATGCATTGGTATGTATGCGCAGTTGACTGTGAAGCACTTTATGGCAAGTTCTTAGGTTCTTAATCAGCACCTAAGTCGATTTTTTTTCCTTTTTCCAGCTGATTTTATGCCCATACTGGGTTCTAATTTAAACCCAGAGTTAATATCAGTCTGCAACAATGCAACATGGGCAATCGGAGAAATATCTATACAGATGGGTGAGTGCCTCACTCTTCAGAGATGAATTGCATTCGGAAAATACACCATCAACAGAGTGAAGGGTTAATAATTTGTTATTTTTCCTGCACACACAGGGCCTGAAATGCAGCCGTACATTGCCATGGTGCTGCACCAGCTCGTGGAGATCATTAACAGGCCCAACACACCAAAGACTCTACTGGAGAACACAGGTACCACTTGGTGGCACTGCTGAGCCAGCCAGCCAGGCTGCCACACACACAGGGAGGTTCACACACACACACACATACACACACGAGCATGCAGGTCCAGTCAGCTAGGATTCACCATTTTTCACAGGATGCCTGTCCTGCCTATTAATCCCTTTCCAAGAAAACCTGACCAAGACAGGAGCCTTACAGGTTTTGCTGGTTTCAACAAAGTAAAATATTTCAGTGACTGATTTGCAACCTGGCACAGAGGCCAGTAAACAAAAAGAAAATGAAACTGTGGGTAAGGTTATAAACCTTTTTCCATGGTGTGAAATTCTTAGAATGCTTGAATCAAGCGAACCATGTAAGTGCCCAAGTCTTGGATTGAACTGATGTGAAATGACAGTATCATAGACAGAAAGTGAAACAGATAGGTGAGTTCACCTCACATAGTTTACCAATAAACACTAAGACACATTTACTGAACCCTTAAACAGGAACAATTGAGAGAATATGTAAACCGTCTAAAAGCATTTTTTGAAGTGCTGAGAGAAATGAAGGGCACCTAGTCGAGACAATTCTAAAAAAAAAAACAAAAAACAAAAACAAAAAAAAACACACAGCTTACACTCTACTCTTATTGTTACACAGTCAATTGGAAGTCACTATTTGATGAGTTAAAGTGACATCACATCAAACTAAAAGCTTCCTATGCAGGGGTGAAGTGTAACCTGTTTAAATGAAGAAGCAGTAGGGATGATGTTGATGTGTTCCTGTCTGTTTTGCTGTCAGTTTATTTGTTGCTTTTAGTTACTGTTCTTTAAATGTGGATGCATATCTGCCAATAGATGTTGAATGTTGTTAAGGATGGCAAATGTTTGATGCAGGATACGTGATATTTTACATGGATTTATTAAAGTTTGCGTCAGGAGCCTGAACTTTCACTATTACTTGTACAGACTTTAAATTTAATTCATAGAAAAGGAGATTGTGGGCCAAAGGACAAAATCTGATGTTCGTTTTAGAGACTTCCGTCCAGCTCATCACTGGATCTAAAAATGAATGTAAATCTACAGAGCCAGGTTGCACCGCAGTAAAACGTGGTGATGGCAGCAAATTCTCGCGTCTATTGTGCAATTTTCAATTTGTCTCTGATCAGCTGATCCTGCACTGAACTGGAATCTAATGAGCATACCATCTGCTTTCTGCATGTGTCATTGGACTGTTCGTAAATGCCTGTTTGTTAATGAGAATGTTGCATAGTTTTGTGTCTCTTAAACTTAGGTGCTCCCTCCTCTCTGCCTCATAAGAACCTGCTGTGCTGGATACTAGTCTCCCTCCATGTAGTTGGCTTGGAGTAATCTGTCATTTCTTTTCAAAAGAAAAAAAAACAAAAACATTTCTGTTTCTTATGAAAAATTAACCTCTGTGAGTTTAAGGGAGAAATCTGAAAGCCCAACTGAACCACTCATGTGTAATCAAATACACATGCTACAACTTAGCTAGCATTAAGACTTTGGTTTTAATATAAGCAAATGAAATTCAATCTTTTTTTTTATTATTTTTATTTTTATAATAATAGATAATATAATAGCTGTTTGATCCATATGATTTCTGAAAGCAGATGCCATTGTTTGCCTTTTGCTATGAATGTCCTGTCAAAGTTGTCAATGTGTTCTCCCTTAAACGTGTTGTATGTTTTTTAGTGTCATATTTTACATTCCTCCCCGCGATTTACGGGGCGGTAATAATCAACGCTAGTGAAATCTTCTGTTTATTATCATACACAGATTCTGTTGATTTATGTCTCTGAGTTGTTTGTTTTTTCTTTATTTTTCTCCTCCTCCTCATTGCTCATGTCTTGGTTGGCGTTTGGTGGTGTGTAACCGTGATTGCGTTACCTTAGCAATAACAATTGGTCGTCTTGGTTACGTTTGTCCTCAAGAGGTGGCACCCATGCTACAGCAGTTTATAAGACCCTGGTGTGTATTATTCAATCTTTTATTTAATTCATCTTCTCTCTGTTTCCTTTCTACCTTCTCGTCTGTCTCCTGTTGCTTCCCTCCTTTTCTCTTCTGTCGCTTCCTTTTCTCCCCTGTCGCTATCTTCTCTCTTGCTCCTCACTTTCTTTCTCAAGTCCTTTCAGTTTTTTTCATTGCCAACCATGTGACTAACCCTGTCCTCTTTTAGGTCTTACTCGTGATTTGTTTTGCCTCAGTAGCACCTTCATGTATTATACATTAATTTGTTTAATTTCCAGTTTTTGTCATTTTGTTAACTGTTGCTAACAACCGTAAAGGTGCATGGGATCAGTTTTGTCACATGCCTGCTGGTGCAACGACAGAGAAAGGATGCAGTCTTTGCTGCCAAAGAGCATTCCTAAATCCCTTTCTCATTTAGTAGTCTTCCAGCTGCATGTGCCTATCCCAGAACTACCCTAAACCTTCTCTAGTCAATCAAGCAAATTTTGTTTTCAAGGTGCTATAAATGACAGTTCACTGAATACAGTGCTCTTATACATAGGTGCTCAGAGTAGCTGTGATAAATCTTGAAGTTACAAACATTATTTTACTGTATTCTACTTGTTCTGCATGCTTGATAAGCTATGAAAGACACAATTTTCTGCCAACAATATGTAATTATAGTGTAATAAATATTTACTGACAAAGTATTGATAAAAGGAGATCTAAACTACCTATTAAACATTTGACTATATTTCCACAAGCACTTTGATATAAAGATAAATTTCCAGTTTTTTACAAGTGATAGCTAATAATTCAAGAGTGTGAAATTGTTTCCTAATGACCATTTGATATGCTTGAAGTTAAATTTGCTTGTGCTTGTTGTCAGGTGCACCTCTCTCAGAAATATACGAGACAATGAGGAGAAAGATTCTGCATTCAGAGGAATTTGCACGATGATCAGTGTAAATCCAGGAGGTGTAGTGCAGGTGAGGTCCAACAGACAGCAGCCGAGTTATTGAGACGTTAATCTTTGCGTAAAATGAAATGGCTGAAATCCCGTTTCTCTTTCCAACAGGATTTTATATTTTTCTGTGATGCAGTGGCCTCCTGGGTAAATCCAAAAGATGACCTCAGAGACATGTTCTGCAAGGTAAAAGCTGAATGCTGCTGAGGCGGTAAACACACATTCATCAAACATGTCAAAATGCCAAAATTACAGCTGATTACCTTAATTGTTTTATGACACCAAGAACATCATGATTCTAGAAATTGGCTGAATCTTTCATTCATTCCCAGCCTTTCTGCCCCCTAGTGGCTGATAGGAGACATGGCAGTGCCCTCAGTTGATTTTTACTCTACAGTACTCAGGAACTGTGTATCGTGCTTCATGTCTGTGACTGTGTGTGTTCCTGTTTCCAGTTTTACTCTCCACTGTATGTTTTGGCTCTATTAAACCAGGATAATATGTAGAGAGAATCCCCAGAGGATGAATGTGGCCCAAGTAACCTGAGACAAAACCAAAGAACATTTTTCTGCCATGATGATGGAAATTTTCTTTAAACAATGTGCATTGTGCCTGATAAATTGGCTTATAAACAAAAGTGAAATGTGCCAACCATACAGAATGATGTATCCATGATCACTGGAAAAACTACAATTTCAAACACAATCTGAGCTAAAAGTTAACTTTTTCACAACACAAACCCTCCCCAAAGTTGGAAAACACCACAGCTAAAAACTCAATTGAGATGTGATCCAATTTTTAAAATAATATAAAAATGTCACTTAACAGATAAGTATATCTGCCATTAACAAGCTCTATTTTGGGAGGCTTGGCATAACTTGTGATGGTGTTTGATTTCAGATCCTTCACGGCTTTAAGAACCAGGTGGGAGAGGAGAACTGGAGGCGTTTCTCGGATCAGTTCCCCATGCCTCTGAAGGAACGGCTGGCAGCCTTTTACGGGGTTTAATCTTCCCACAGCAGTGTGCCTCATCACCGGGGTCAGTTTCTACTGTGACATCATGCACTCATCCAGGAAGTAGCTAAATTTAGAAGATTAATTTAAGATCTTGTCGATTTTGATTATTTAAGGTCTGCCTCTTTTTTTCTACACAGGTTAGCCACTACGGGAGACAACATAGGGAACCTCTTTTACCCAGGGAACATGTTACCCTTTAGGGGGAAGGGTCTGCCTGCTGAGGGGAGGGAGGGGGTGCAGACCTCCCTCCCCGACCTGGTGGGCGGGGTGGGAGGGAGGTGGTAGCTGCAGTGCTCAGTACCCCCATGTACAAGCAAGGGGGAGGGAAAGACACTGGCAGAACAATTTTATCATGGGAGGAAAATTATTATAATCACATCTCAGTTAGTCCATTTATTCCAAAAATGTCACTTTCTGTCACCTGAACTGCTGAAGAGAAACGGCAGCAACAGTGGAGGAATCATTGCAGAACTGTTTAAAACTATGATGAGATAAATGGCATGAGGCAGTCCAACCAGAATTCTTCCAGAATAATTTTTAAGAACAGAGTGCAACAAGCTATCATATTGGATCCATCCATGCAGAATATACAGTATTTAACAATACTGCATATAAACAACAATATCTTTATAGTTATCAGATAAGTGTTCCTATTCTTTAGCAGGGTCAAAGCTCTTAATTATGTCACTGGAGAAAGAAAATATGTTTAATTTAAGAGCAGCTTTTCTGGGAATAGGTAGCATGATTGAATGGAAGTGGGAAGCTATAAAGCATTAGTGATGTGTGTTGAGTTTAATAGGTGTCATTGCCCTGTGATAAGGTTCTTTTTTCTACCTTGTAATTGATCAATTTCCTTTTTTTTTTTTTTNCTTTTTTTTTTTTTTGGCTCTAAGAATTACAGCAGTCAGCTGCAAAGTAGCATGACTGGGTTTACAAGGTGATCTTGCCCATTATGGGGCCAGACGTGGGTAAAATTGTAACATCAGCCTCTTCATTTGGTCCTGTGCTGTGTGCATGGACATTTATCAGCAAGCATATCACATCATCACGTGCTTATGAGCATTTCTATTGTCTGAGCTGAATGAAGGAGGATGGAGGGACAGCACGCAGGTTTGCATCCTGTGCTTTGGTCATCATCCTTGTTTCCTGAACTTACTCCGCTTCCTCTCAGTGACTTCTGTGATTTTTGCCTGTCAGAACATCGGATTAATGTTAAAATATTTGTTTCTTGATGTACTGAAGATTTTGTTATTGGTTGTTGTGCTAAAAGCATGATCTTGAGGATGACTGTGTAATGTTTTTGGGTGGTTGTGTTTTGTGGGGTACTTAGGTGATTTGATCTCTTGCATGTTGGTGGCCCCTCGCATCCCAACACATAGTGGGAGGAGGATAATGGGAGGGGAGCTTCAATTAAAATTTAAAGTAAAAGTACAACATGACCGTTTATGTATTGCAACACTGAGATTTTTATTTTTAACTTCACATGCATCTTGCTTGAGTGTTCTGTCTAAACTTTTACCCCATGGCTGGATGTATTGTTTTAAATACTGTGAAAGTACAATATTGTTCTTGTCTTGTTTGTTTTGCTCTATTGTTATATTTTTACAGTGTAAGAGTGTGTAAAGTTACAGATAGCCTGAATGTATTCCATGATGGGTTGGAGGCATAGGAAGTATTTTTTTGTTGTTTTTATGCCCAGATAGTTGTTTTTTCCTCTGCTGGCCAGAGTAATAATGGCAATATTTTAATCCCTTGCACATATCGCAAGTCTTTAAATATAATTAAAGTGCTTTAAATTCAGCTTGCAGCTATACCCATGCTAATATAGATTTAATGCAGATCATTAATATTAAGTGTTGCTGCTAAAAATTTATCGCAAAATGCAATAATTATCTTGATGCAATTAGAGTAGTTGATTGTAAAAACAGTACTAATAGTCTTAGATAAAGTTTTGCAGTGTAAAAGTTTTTTAAAATGAGCTATGTAAGTGACCTACTAATTTACATTTATGAAAACATGTTGAGTATGGGATATAATGCATCATGGAATACAGAAGCAGGTGTGCATGTGTGCGTTCACGTGCACTTGTATGTGCCACATCATTTTGTGTCCTGAAGTAGAAGTGATTTTTGTTTGCATCACATTCCAGCTGTTTAGCATGAAAAAGGAGTGATTATCACTCAACAGGCCCGTCTACAAACCGTTACTCTTACCGAACGAGTGTCGGTCTAGGAAACACAACTGAAACAATCCCACCATTACTGTGCTGTATTTCTGACTTGACTGCTGCTATACATTGTAGTTGTGTTCTCACTACTTGAATATGTTTTATATGTGTTAACCTCAGGTTGTCCACGTTCAGTGTTCTGTTTTTATTTTTTCCCAGTTTGCTTTATGCATTTCCTTACAACAGAGATTAGTTAACTTCTGTCCCTTTCCCTTCTTAAGGTGTGTGTGTGTGCATGCTTGTGTGTGTGTGTGTGTGTGTGTGTGTGTGTGTGTGTGTGTGTGTGTGTGTGTGTGTGTATGTACCACTGTTTGCGCTCAAATTTGATGGCATAATCACATACACACCCAGAATTAGTTGCAAGGCAGAGGGGAAGAAAAAATTGGAAATTGTAACTTGCACATGTTTTTTTTTTGTTTGTTTGTTTGTTTGTTTGTTTTTTTGTCAAAGGTGATTGTAATCAGACAATGGCAGATATTTTGCCTAATGTGTCCACATGATCTTGGGAGCAAATCCTTTGAGGTTTTGTCAGTGTTTTGCAATATGCTGTATCAGAAGACACCGGAGACATCTGATTTGAAATCTTGGTATAAATGTGTTTCCAAATTCAAGTTTGACTGCTATTTTGAAGATTTCTATAAAGCTTTATTGAAAACGTGTATTTTATAAAGCACCCACCAATACAAAGGACTGTTTAGTCAGACTCCTGTATTCTGATTTCCATTTAGCCTTCAAATTTTATTAGACTATCTGCCTTCATCATTTTTGCTAATACTAAGGGGAAAAAATAATTTTTGTAGACATGGTTTCAATTTTTTTCTTTTATAAGCTGCTTAAGAAAAATTAATACTATTGGGGCCACCAAATATTTTGGATCATGCAAAGAATCTATATTGTACTGTAGTAATTTTGTAACAATATTTGTAAGATGATATAGTGGGTGTGACTGGTTACCATTGCTTGAATCTGTACATTGTTTAGAATAAATCGTTTACATTAAAATGAGCCAGTATCTTGTGTTTTCTCTAACTCTGGAGTTGTTTCTTGATGCAGCTTTACTGATTTCAGATTCATTTACCTCCGCAGAAAGGTTATGTTATACTGATAATAATAATAAATGTTCTTTGCTGGGTCTTTAAAAACATGTAGATGATTAAGACAATATCTAAACTGGCCATGACGTGAATTCAGGGCGAGTCATTTTTAGGTTTAGAAATATCCAAGGAGCACCTGAAGGCAGCACTTTAACCCAGTGACGGTGCGTCGCTTACGCTGGTGTTTTTAGCCGCCATTGGTAGCGCTGTTTCGCCCACTTATGTCTGAATTTCTCCGGGAAGAAACCATCGAGCAGAACCGCTGCAACCGAGCGGAGGTGGAGTCTGGAGGTGGGGAGGGAGAAGAAAGGGGAGAGGAGGAAAACGGGGAAAGGCAGACACAACAGAAACGGGGGGAGGACGGTGGAGCAGTTACGCTTTAAAACGGACAATACAACTAAATAAAGAGCTGCGGCGAAGAGGAGTTGAACAAGATGATAACGCCGTACTTCCTAGAGAATTTCTGGGTAAGTGCTGCTTTTTATTCACGGTGTTGATACCAGTTCGGTTACTTATTTTCAAGCAGTGTTCGCTCTCTGTCATGTTCAGGTCAGCCAGGAAGGAATTATTAGCGACAGCAAAGGCTTTCTCCGGTTGAAGCAGAATTTGTATTTTCCCGGTGCTGCCGGACTTAGGTCAGCAGCCTAACAGCCATCGTTTATTTTTCTGCCGTGATTATTATTTTGCCACCCCGGGGTTTGGGCCTCTGGGAACCCACCTAGCTTCAATCCTTAACGAGTCCACCCCTGCTTCCTCTGATTGGCTGACACGGACTCACTTGGCATGTTTATGGTCAGTTCCAGTAATGTGATTGGCCATTTTGGCTGTCAATCAAAGCTCTTTGACGTACACGTCATTTTCTTCCGTAACAAAGTTTCGGTGAGAGGCCAGATCTTTAAGTAAATTAGAGAATAGTTCTGAAAAAACAAATTTAGCCTAATACTTTTGAACATTTATCTAATGTTTTTATATTGTCATTGCTGTAGTATGTGTAGAAGTATTCCACAATCCACAGTGTTGTGTTTTTAACTGTCCAGAACTCATTTAGCTGCAGAATTGACGTGGCTACGTTATAACAGGTTGACAAGTAAAAGTCGTCAGAGCTCTCACCACTTATTATACTTTTACCATTTTTTTCCTTATTTTTTGTAATTTTATTTATTAATTTATTTTAAATTTTATTTTTAGTCTTACAAAGAAACAATAGAAGTCATAGACGTGCTGTAACCCGTTTTGATGTCAATTGTCTTAGATAACAGTCATAGATAAACTGAATGAAGAAGAGAGACAGCGAGAATAGTATAATCTAATACAACGGGCCTGTATAAATCCTACCGGTTTAGAGCTTATGATATTCAGTTTTTTCTTGAAACTATGTCAACACTATGGTTATTTTTTAAGCTCTAGTTAGTATTGGATTGTATTATTAAAACGAGCTTCTAATGTTTTACCCAGAGCCATTTACATACATATATGAAGAGTCAGAAACTCTCTATACAACATGACCACTGACTTTCCTTTTAAAATTTACCATAAAGCTAAATTAATACCTCTATGAAAATGCTAACATAAAACAAACACGATAAGCTTCATGAAAATAGCATTTACTGCACTAAATTGTACAGATAATTAACCTGTAACTCAGTCGTAACTAATTATTAGTAATATGTTACTGCTTCAGCTCTGGGTATTGCTGAGAAAAGATTACATTGCATGTTGTCAAAGCATGTTTTATATCTTACAAATACAGCCAGTTTTACTGCTGGTATTCTGTAACAGAAGTTAGATTTTGCATGTCTGGTTTATAGGCAGAGGCATATTTCCCAGCAAGTTCCGCACAAATAAATAATCACCATTTTGCTGAATGGATATATATGTAAAAAATGTGTTTCTGGTTATTGATTGATTGAATAATTGGCAAATAACACTATGTAGTACTGTCAGGAGTTGTAGGTGGTTCTTAACTTTTATTTAAGCTAACAATAGCAAACTATTTATATTTACTATTTATATTTTTATTTATCTACTTATGAATTTGCAGATGCTTTTATCCAAAGCGTATGTATATTCTTTGAAATGGACACATGGGGAGAACATGCAAACTCCACACAGAAAAGCCTCAAGCTGGATTTGAACACAGTTTTTAGGAGATAAGTTGAAGCTGTAGGGTTTTATCTCGCTGATAAAAGGAGTGTGATTACTGAAAGTAGAAGTTACATCAATTCAGAGAGTTATTGGTTTACAGTGTTTTAGGAAATGCTGTCATCCACTCTGTGATCTTCGCATCATAAACTAACCCTAAAAGAGGAGAGCTGAGACACTCCTAATTCTCCTTCAATCTGCCCTTTGTGCTCCACAGCGAGACACAAGGGAATCCACTGACAGCAGAGATCAGCTGTGTGGTTAACATGCAGAGCACACACACACACTTAGCATTTGGAGATGCATCCATTGCCCTTTGACTGAAACACAAATCATCAACGCAGAGAAAGAGAAACACACAGTTGGCTGTCAGGTTTTGAAAAGTTCACTGATGTAATTCACTTTTCCACAGGAGACATGGAAATACATGAACACACACACGTGGATTCTCTGTCTCTGCAGACATTTTTTCTCTTTCCCTCATGTAATCTTGGCTTGAATCTGTGATGTGGACAGCTTCTCCCCTCAGCCGAATAAACAAGTGCTTTAAGAATCAGGAGCCGCTTTTACTTCCTGTCTTAAGCTGTAGCTCTTGATTGGTCACTGCAACATTTCCTCTCTCACTGAATTTATTTGCACGACTGAAATTTCCATTTCCCCTTTTCTTACTATGCTTGAGTTGCTTACTTCACTGTATTCTGTTTCTCAAAATACAAAGTGTGTTAAAAATGTCAATAGGCAAGGGATGTAAGCTTAAGACATTATCCTGAGGATGTTTGATGGCTTTGTGTTTAATGGAGAGTGTGTTCGCCTTCAACATTTCATGGGAAAATGGCATGGCTGTGTGATAAGCAAACAATGCTGATACATGTGTGGTCTTAAAGGAACGTACCAGTGATTCTTTGCATGTCTGAGCCCAATAAATACAACTTGCATACACGTTACATTACTGCCAACCATTTTCCAAAACATAGTCAAGCGGTAAATTTTTGAATTTTTTTTTTTCTTACCTTTCAGTCTGCTTTCAGTCTGCTATTAGTTTCAGATTATTTCAGGATACCATGAAAATCAACTTGTAGAGACTTAAAATGTGCTTGAGATGCATCACAGCAAGCCACACTTTGTTCTTTTTTTAAAAATTTTTTCAAAGTTAATTTAACCGATCCAACACAGAGCTGCACCACCAGGAGAAGATGGCTTTTACCAGAGAAATTAAAATGACTGTCTCTTATACAATCAGACGTACGTGTTAGTAGGTGAAACACTGAATTTTATTTTAAGGTGGGTTTATTACCTGAACCTTTTATTTTGAAAGATTAGGTGATTTGGCAAAATAACAGGAAAAGAAAAATACAGTTGTATGTTTTTAAAAAATTGTTGCCAGTAACAATATGCAATATGCAGCAATATGCAGGAAGTATTTTTTGGGCTTAAAGGACCATACCATCGATCGTACATGTTTGAGCCTAATAATTCAATTTTCATACATGTTACATTACTGACAATCATTTCCCAAAGGATAAAACTGTATTTCAGCTTTCCTGATGTTTTGCAAAATCTCTTAATCTTTCAAAATCAAATATTCAAGCAATACACCCACCTTAAAAATCCATGTTTCACCTGCTAATAGTTACGCAGCCTTATGAAGTCATGGTTGTCTAAAATATTTGATAAACGCAGGTCTTCTTTTGGGACTATATTCCCTGGTGGAGGCATACATTCACTCCACGCTTTTTATTCCGCTTAAATGCTAAAATTAGGTAACTTCTAAAAAAAACCCTGAATACACGTCTTCTTGTTTGTGAACGTTTCAAATATCAACAAGTTGATTTTAATAGCGTACCAGAATGATCTGAAACCAATGGCGGTCTGGAAGGTAGGGAGTTTTTTTTTTTTTTTTNGAAAATTGAATATATTAGGCTCAAACATGCAAAATGGGTGGTATGGTCCTTTAAACAAGCAGAGGCACTGGTATGGCCCTTTAAAGGTTATCACAGAACTCACTGAGCAAGTTTAATTACACATTCACACACACACACAAATTATGATTAGAAGAGTGCGTGTCATGATAAGGGAAGAGACTGAAGGAGAAGAAATGGACATTGGTGACTTTTTCCAGCTGAGAAAAATAAACTTCAGGCTTTTCTTGGTCTTTAGATGTACAACATAATGTTTTTGTGCTGTGATTTGAAGGGAAATTTTCAATGCTCTTCCTAGTATTGAGGGGCGAAAAGGTTCTGATTAGCATTTAGTTTTGTCGATACACAGATCCACCTTAAAAAGTTGTGGTTTTTGTCAGAATTATGGATGTTGCTGTGATGCTGTCCTGTTCCGGGATTTGATGATGTCACGTCCCTAAACGAAGGGCAGGTCAAGTTCTCCTTCACTTGTGTTTATACCACAAACAAGGCTCAGCCTGTGTGCGCTTGCCACACACACACACATGCGCATTGTGCATTGCTGCTGCTGTGATGAGTTGTGAGAGCTCGGTGCACCACTCCCAGACTTCTCCTGGTCACATGACCTGGTGCAGACACTGTGATGTCATCGCGCTGCCTGTCCTCAGGGCTCCACTGTCTGCAGGCTGCATCCTTTCCAGCTGGTCTGGAGAGGAGGAGGAGGAGGAGGCATGTTTAGCTTTCTCTGATGCTAAATAGAAAGTGTGCAAGCACTCCTTTTCCACCTGTGGCTCAAACTGGAAGTGACACGTCTCAGGTGGCAGACTCGTGATCCTTCCTGACGTGCAGACTGCGTGGTTTCAAGTGGAAATTATATGAGCATGACTTCCTAAAGCGCACTTAGTCTACCCGTGCTACATTTTGCACTGTTGTGTAAAGAATGCTGTAAGAACACACTAACAAAAGTGACTTTAACGTGCCTGACAACGTAGCTTTTGTAAAGTGTCCTTACAAATTAAAAGTCTTACATTTATGGACTGAAAGGAATGTTTCCTCAAGCTTTTTGTTGTTGGTATAAAACCTTTAGTGTTGCAGGTAAATGACTGTGTAATAATGACTGTATAATTTGACTGTGTACACACAGTAAAAGTAATTTATTGTAGCAAAAGTAATTAGTTCTATGACAGAAAGATAGTCACTTCCTGTCATCTTCTGCCTGGCAGATGATATATACAGCAGCACCATATGTGTGTCTGCTTAAGGTGGTATTTCACATTCAGGATGTCAGCCACGTGTGACCGTTTGTTTTGCATTGATTTTACTTGCTAATGAGGTTGATGTTATTGTGGTGTGTGTGTGTGTGTGTCTGTGTATGTGAGAGAAAACAGTACAGTTAAATTGAATCCTTGCAACAGATTGAGCAAAGCTATTTTATGAACTATTTGCCATAGTTTGTTGATTCCTAGAAAGCACAGTTGGTTAATATATCCATATAGCAGAAGTCTTAGTAGGAGTCTGGAGCTTCTGGGATTTGGGTTGTTACAATAATTTGGAAAAGCTCATTTTTAACACAATTTTATGAACTGCGAGAGTGAAACTAGAGTGAAACAAAGACTGTTTCTACCTGCTTGCTAATGCTGATGAATTTTGAACCCATTGCTAGTTTAGATGAAATATATGAATATAGGAAGTACACATTTGACATGTACTTTGTGGTTGCGGCGCCCTCAGTTCAGTTCCCTTGTTGCATGTCATTTGCTCTCTCTTTGCCCATGATTCATGTTTTCTGATCTATGAAATAAAGGCAGAAGTAACTTTAAAATGTTATAAAATCTTTGCTGCCGCATGATCAATGAGTTCGACTAGAAAGTGAACTGAATTTAGAAATGAGACGTGGCAAAAAAAAAAAAAAAAANCAAACAAAAAAAAAAACCGGAGTCCAAGCAAGTTTTCTATCATTTTCACTTAAATTTAACTTCATTTTCTTTCCTCCTCATCATATTTCAGCCATTCCACAAAGACTGAAGCAGGACAGTCAGGAAGAATAGACATTTTATTTTAAATAACGTGCAACTTGAAGTCAGAGTTTATGTTGAATTCATCACTGATTTCGCTGCTGTTCCTTTGCTGTTCATCCAGCTAACATTCTCTCTGCTTTTTACAGAAAGCAGCAAATAGTAAAAGCCTTCAGGCACGTTCAGCCATGACGTAAAGCGTCTGGGCTCCTTATTGACCCAGTGCCTTTGTTTCAGTGAAAAGCAGAAAATATTGGCTGGCAGACTTTGAGCCCTGCAGCCTGTGGGGTCATACTGGCTTAGCACGGCCTGGCACAGCCTGGGTTGAAATTGATGTGGGTTGCTATAAGTGATAATATTGGCTCAGGCTAAACTGGAAAGCTGATACTGTTCACTCTCTTCTCTTTTTGAACGGCGTCAGTCTGCAGGAAGCCGTCTGAGCTGCTGTGCTATTGCTCAAACAGGCAGTGATTGACGTGCATGCTAACGTGCATGCTAACCTCACAGCATGTTATCTTCCACTGGGTGGGGCAGAGAGTTCAAAGCCTCTCCATCTACAACCAAGCATAATGTCTACTTCTGAATGACGCAACATGTGGCTGGAATATTAATCAGCTCCTACAATGAATCTCCAGACGAGTGCAGCTTCCTGTATCACTTCACTGCTCCTACTGTCCTCAATTACCAAACAGACAAACTGAAGCGTTATCATTTAGTTATAAATCCGGGATATAGATTAGGTTTGTTCAAGGTGTGTTTATTTGTACTGGGCTGCTTTGTAAGATACAATAAAACACATGAATGCTTGTCTTTTGTATTTATATTTGCAGGCAGTGCTCCTTTTGTAACCTGCTGAGAAGCTAAAAGAAAAAGCTCTGAGCTCTTTCCTGTGTTTGTTGTGTATTGGGTGATATTACATTCCACATGAATTACACAGAACACACTTTCTTCCTGCTGCGGCTCTGCTCCGTTTGGAGCTTTGCTTTCTCTCGGTTTTCTCACTTCCCTGTTTTGTAGCAGGATTGGCCAATTGTTGTGTTTCTTGTAGTTGTGTCACTGCTGTTATTGTGTTAGAATCTATAGAATCAGTTTCCCCTCATGGTATATGACAGGCCTATTCAACTAGCGGCCCGTGGGCCGGATATGGCCCTTTTGAAATTTTCTGTGGCCCGCAAGAGGCTGGCATGTGTGTGATATGATGAATAAAAAACTAAGGTTCTGATGTTTTACTATGTTAACCTTATATTTTGCACATATGGATATTGACCTGTTTTAAACGTTCCTTGTTGAATAAATTAAAAAAGAGCTACTTATTGTTAGTCTGATGGCTACTGTTTTACTATGTTCATTTTGTATTCAGCACTTACGGATATGGACCTGTTTTAAAAGCTCCTTACATGTTGTTGAGGAAATTAAAAAAGGCTTACCTATTGTTAGTCTGATGGATACTGTTAAAATATATTCATCTTGTTTTCTACATTTGTGGATATAGACCTGTCAGAAAAACACCTCATGGCTGCTTGTCTTTTTACATGCAGCTTTTTGCATTCTGTATCAGGCCTTGTAACTGTAGCTTTCCTACTTTTTGTATGGACTACCTGCTGTCTGGAATTGGTTATAATGGCACTATTAAAGTAAAAGAAAAGGGATGCACTTTACTAGTTTATTCCATGTAGTAATATATCTATTACCATTATACTTTTTTATTTGTACCCATTAATTGACAAAGTATTCTGTGTGGCCCCAAACCCCTAGTGAGTTTTCTATTTGGCCCACTTGCAATTAAAGTTGAATAGCCCTGGTATATGATATATGTCATGCTGTTTGCTGCAGGCACATCATATACTAAATGCTGAAACTGATGCTTTTATAGTTATCTTGTTAACAGGAAGTATTTCTCAGTGCGCTGCTGCCTAGAGAAAGATGCTCTCCTTTCTGCATCTATTTGCTCTGTAAATAGAGCCTTATTGAAGCGAGCTCAGACCTTCATTTCTGCAGTTTGCTGACCTTTGAGCCGCGTGTATGCAGAGATGGAAAAACAAAGCAAAGCCTGTCGCTGAAGCTACACTCTAAACAGCAGCAGGTTACAGCCTGTATAAAACAAAACTGCTGACCGTGTTTCGCTTCAGGAACCAGGAACTATCTGTGCAGCGGTCATGAGTTGAGGTGCAGACCAAAGTTGGTGCAGACATTCAGAGAGGAATGAGGATGAGCTGAGAGGTGATGTTATCAAACAGGCTGGACATGTTTCCTGAAAGTATGACTGATTCTTAAAATGTTGTTTAGACACGCTGGAGAACAAGATGTTCACATTACTTCTAGTAGTCCTGTACTTGCTCCAAAGCCTTAATTTGTGTGACGACAATGGATGAGGAAATAGAAGAAGATGATGAGGAAGTAGTTTGATGTCTTAGAAGTGACAAGGAGAACTGAAACTTTCTCAACTTTCTGTTAAAACTTTTTAGTGTGCAGGTCACCATTACTACTACCTACCAACTGTTTTCTTACTTCATTTGAGAGGAGATTTAATCCAGCTTGGCACAGTTAGATCCAGAAAAGGTCATCTGAGGCCTCACATGTAGAAAAACTCATTCAGATTCTGCTGTCAGATGAGCTGATGATACAGCCTAAAGTGTGTAAGCATCTACACACTTATGGCTGTATCATCTATGACTATACACACACACCTATGACTACAAATCAGAGATGCATTAAAGGACCATACCACCAATTTTCATACCTGTAACATTACTGACAATCATTTCCTAAGAAGTCACAGTCGTTTAAATTTTTCAGTAAACGCAGGTCTTCTTTTGGGACTATGTTCCCCGGTGGAGACATACATTCACTCCACGCTTTTTATTGCGCTTAAACGCTAAAATTATGTAACTTCTAAGAAAACCTGAATACACATCTTGTTCGCAATGATGGATTACCTATCCCAAGAACATTTCAAATATCAACAAGTTGATTTTAATA
>VXCM01001567.1:79597-110049 GCA_014773175.1 Lucifuga dentata | reverse complement strand
ATTATAATAATATAATTTTCTGATTCTGACAATCTGCAGGCCAGCAGAGAAGGCCTTGCTGGCCCTAACGGCACACCTCTGACTTCCTCTCTATCAGGGCTGTGTTTCTCTGACATACATTGCCTGGCAAGATTTCTACCAATCCGTCCTCTCCATCTTCCACTTCTCCTTGATAGCTCAGTCCAAGTTCATTTCCTGGCGTTATGATTTGCCAGTCTGTCATCTTGGACTGATAAGAGAGAGTAAAAACCTTTAAAGGAGGGGAGCATAGGCTCCTCTAAGTGACAGAGGGGTGGAAGAGATCTGAAGATTCAGCCTATAATCCCTCTAATCCTACAGGCCAAGTCTTAAATTGGCCCTGCTCCTTGTCAATGGGCTCAACATTTAAACATCCTCACATGCATGGAAACACACACACGCACACACACAAAATTCCAGGCAAGCAGACGTTCCACTTAGTGCTCATCAGGCTTTCTTGCATCGACAGCGAGTGATTCTGGGCCAGCAGCGGTCCCTCGGAGAGCCACCGAGCCAAGAGAGGAGGAGGAGGAAAAAGACACTTTGGTTTATTTATAGAAAAATGAGGCCTCACAAAACCCTTTTTTGGAGAGAGAATTATTAAGGAACTGAGGTGCACGGGTGCCTGCGTCCCAGTTTTCTGATTAACACTGTGCAAGCAGGCTGGCCCAAGGATGAATCAGGGATGAGACGAAGGACTAACTGCTTGACACACTCGCAGAAAGACTTCACTTGCTTTTCATGCACACTCATCCCATGCTCACGAGAAGACTGCCGTGGCTTCAGTGTGGAGGAATGGGGCAGTGTTCTGAGTTCATCACCGTTTCTATCTGACTTTGGGTTGTGGGGTGGTCGGGGACATTTTTTTCTTTTTTTACATTATATTTGAGAAGACAGGTCGGATATTAGCCTGCTAGCAGGCTTGCTGCTAGTCACTATTCAAGATGAAGAAGTTCTTGCTAACTAAAAAGGGCCGGTACTCTTTTCGGCAGAGCAAAAGGGGCCCTCGGTATCCATCTAAAGATTTCTGTAAGTCTTTTATCAGTTTTGTCCACTGTGTGAGTCCTGCTGTGCTGTGGCTGTGGAGGCTGTGGAGCACATCACCTCCTCCTGCTGAGCTCTATGGATAAGAGCAGATTATATTTAGCAAAAGCAAAGATCTGAATTTTTTAATAATTCTGTATTTGGCAATGCTGAGACCTGTCACATCTGTTTTAAAACCATCACATGTGGGTTAATTTATTCTCTCTCTTTTATATTCCATCTTATTTTTAAAAGTTCCAATTTATGATCTCAATAATTCCATTAATTGCTTATTTAATGTTCTTTTACATAGGAAATTCCTCCCTTATTATACTCACCAGTGCAGTTCTGAATGTGTTACTTTATTACATTATTGCTAATATAATTACTAAGCCGTTCCACACTGTAGAACTGTGTGTGAATTAAGGTCACAATCTCTGTGATCTGTGATTTGATTGGCTGCTGTGGAGTTTGTAAAGCAGGTCAGGGACCCCAGTGTGTCATGGTGCAGGTTAGAGGGTTACAGTCACAGTAGTGCCGTTTGAGATTCCGAAGATAGCGACAGGAAGAAGAGCGTGTGCGAATACCCTGGATTTGATCTTTTAAAACATACCAGTTTTTGTTCCAAGGGTTCTTTTTTTTTTGTGTGTTCTTTTTTTTAGGCTGACAGGTTTAAATCNGGTTCTTTTTTTTTTGTGTGTTCTTTTTTTAGGCTGACAGGCTTAAATCATGGCAGCAGTTTTTGCATTTGAATGTGTACAATGTGTGTCTACATCTTCTTGAATGTGTTGTCTAAAACCTCTCCGATTTTTAGTAAAGCTCTCGTACCAGACTACATTTAACATGGCTGGATTATGAGGTTGTTTTCAGCATCCTCTCATTTTGCATCATTTTTTTTCTCCCATAAGTCTTCAACATGCCGACGTCTAACCAGGGCTGGCCCGAGGACTTTGGCTTCCGGCTGGGAGGGAATGGACCCAGCTACATCCTGTCCGTGGAGGAAGGCAGCAGCGCCCACCTTGCAGGGTTGCAGGCTGGGGACCAGGTTCTGGAGATCGAGGGCCACAATGTGTCCACACTGGGTCCCCAAGCTGTCATCGCTATCGCTCAGACCCAGAAGAACATTCCTCCCAGTATCGGAGTGGTGTCACGCATACAGCAGGTATGCGTGACACAGCTCTTGAATGCATCACAGNCCCAGTATCGGAGTGGTGTCACGCATACAGCAGGTATGCGTGACACAGCTCTTGAATGCATCACAGCAAGGCATATGTAGGTTAACGTCTGTGGTGTTAAGTATCGCAGTCCAGGAAGAAGCAACAATATATTCAGACTACAAATTGCTCACTTCAGTATTAAAAATGCTCCCTTATAGGTGTTTTTTCAGGGTGTATTCTTGGATAAAGAATCTAAAGCAGAATCATAGTTTGTGTAATGTTGGCTGCTCCTGTAGACCTAATTTGCATTTTAATCATTTTTTTTATGAGTAACATCCATAACAATACAATTCATTTTGGCTCTACAGGCATTCATCTTTGACTTACTGTATATATTTCATGTTTTTTTTCGCTGGATTACAGATGGACATCACACCAGGCCCAGACGGTCGTTTCGGGTTCACCATTGTAGGAGACTGCCCCCTACTGGTGGAGGACTGCTCGCCTTGCTCTCCCGCTGGCCGTGCAGGCCTGAGGGCTGGAGATTATGTCATGGAGGTCAACGGCATCCCTGTCAGGCAGCATGAGACGGCTGCAGCACTTATCAAAGCTTCCCAAGGGAGGACGCTGCGTCTGGGGGTGCTGTGTCTGGGCCCGAGGCAGAAACACAGCATCAGCATAGAAGACAGTCAGATGGGAGGAGACGGGATCAGGCTGGACCGCAAATACAAGGCTCTGGAGTTCAACAGGAAGGTAGGTATCATCGTATGGTGGAGTTAACAGAGTCCAGTTTCAGTGCAGTTGAATTCTGGTCACAAGGAGTCAAGAACTGAAAAGTATAAAGCTGTGCATGTCTTCTGCAGTAATGCTTCCCTAATGGGTAAAAACAGAAAAGACATGAGACGGTGAATCTTTCCGCATCCGAAAACATTTTTGTGTGGGATTTTGACTAATAAATGCAAAGAAGTTTGTAGCTCTGGTTGGAGGAAAATGCCAAAGGTCGACTAAGATGATGGGGAAAATGCAGAACATGTAATTTTCGTCATGATCAAGCCACGTCTTAGCTTAAATATTGTATTCGTAACCCCCAGATTATTCACGAGAGGCTGGACTCACAATCAAGGCTCTGAGTAAGATTAATTTGAACAAAAAAAAAAAAANAAAAAAAAAAAAGAGTCAGTGTCATTTAAATCACAACAACAACATATCTGGGAGTGTGTAAAACCAGGTTCTTTACTGCATGTCTAAAGTCATCGTATGATGTCTATCAGGTGGACCAGATTTTAGGCGACGAGCCAGAGGTGAAGGAGAGACTCTTCGCTGTGTTGAAGCAGTATGCAGCAGAGAAGAGAGTCGATTGGCTGGCTTACGTCCTGCCAGACATACTGACGACTGATGAGCAGCGACAGCTCATCTCCAGCATCAGGTAGGACCAGAGGCTTCAGCTGCAGCATGCGGATGTCTAGACTGGAATGATGTCAGAAATAACCTGAACTCCAAATACAAACTGCATCTTCACACCCCCACTTATCATATCAAGTCCCAGTTAAAAAAAAAACAAACAATAATCTGCAGGGATTTATTCGAAAACAAGCTTTTCCTGTTGCTCATTCTCTGGCAGGATGGATTAGAGGGTGTGTGTGTGTGTGTGTGTGTGTGAAGCNCTGTTGCTCATTCTCTGGCAGGATGGATTAGAGGGTGTGTGTGTGTGTGTGTGTGTGTGAAGCTACACTTAAGGTTTAGGTCTCTCTTTAGGTCTTTAGGGCTCCATCTGCCAGCTACAGTAAATCCACTCTGACCCTACAAGTTGCTTAAAGTGAAATTGCATGTTCTCAGAGAATAAACTGACATGGAAGCCCCCAAATGAGGTTTGGCAATGTGAATTGTATTTACAGTGTGGAAGTGTGTGTGTGTGTGTGTGTGTGTGTGTGTGTGTGTGTGTGAGTGAGATCACGACCCATAAAAAACACAATTTAGACCTTTTAGTTCAGTACTCGCTTTGTAAAATCACATTTATCAGCAGTTCATTCAGAAATGTCCTTGAGGTGTGTTATGATGGTTGGGATTCATAAAACGCAGCACCAGACTTAAAGGACCATACCACTTGTTTTGCATGTTTGAGCCTAATATATTAAATTTTCATACACGTAACATTTCTGACAATCATTTCCCAAAGCATACTACTGGAACAGAGAATTAAAAATGTTTTTCCTACCTTCCAGACCTCCATTGGTTTCAGTTCATTCTGCTATTAAAATCAACTTGTTGATACTTGAAACGTTCTTGGGATAGGTAATCCATCATCACCAACAAGACGTGTATTCAGGGTTTTTTTTAGAAGTTACGTAATTTTGGCATTTAAGCGAAATATAAAGCGTGGAGTGAATGTATGCCTCCACCAAAAAAAAGACCTGCATTTATGGAAAAATTTAAAGGACCATGACTTCACAAGTCTACGTAACTATTAGCAGGCGAAACATTGATTTTTAAGGTGGGTATATCGCTTGAATATTTGATTTTGAAAGATTAAGAGATTTTGCAAAATATGAAGAAAGCTGAAATACGGTTGTATCCTTTGGGAAATGATTGTCAGTAACTTTATGTGTAAGAAAAATGCAAACATGCAAAATGCAAACATGCAAAATGGCCGGTATGGTCCTTTAATGTGTTGATAAGGACAAATATCGTAATGTAACCGTGTTCCCTCATTTGTAAAAACCTGATACCAACATCTTGTAGCTTTTGTCTTGAAAGAGGCATTACTACAGTATTTCCTTATATAAATGTTGAGGAAGAGATTCATAAAACACACTGTCAAGTGAAAAAAAAAAAGACCTGTTTCAGTCTGGGGGTAAATTTCAACGATATGAGATCTGGGCGATTTTAAGCAATATTTAGTGTCAGTGATCAATAAATGTGATATTTAAGTCCGCTTAAATATCACAGTTGATATTTAATTATCTCTTAAAGTGGATCAGTTGATCAGTTTATTCAAGTGGTGAGTTTTGATCCGATCTCGCACACATTCATGTGGCACTGAACCTCTTCCTCAAGTCTCATCTGCTGCACTCTGTCTTTCTCTCATACACACACACACCACACACACCTCACATGTGCCATTGTGTGGATATGTGTCATATTATCGTCAATGTCTTAAATCTGGAGCTCTAAAGGAAAAGTATTTCCTTTGTGGATTTATTTCAATTTCACTTCAACACCACAGGAAGGAGCAGAAAGTTATTTAGCATGACAATGTGAGTTTGCCTGAGTTTTAAAAAAATCCTGCACGATATGTTCCAGGACATTGAATAACACCAGAAAACTGAAATGTATAAAATCATACAGACAGAATTACCTGGTTGTCGTGTGCTGAAATGACCAGCATTCTTAAAATCTTAATCCCCAGACAGTTTGACTACAGAGAGAGCCAATCAGAGCTTTAATTTTCTGCCTACACCAGCTTCTTACCTTCCCTTATTAAACTACTTCAGCGGTGCAAATATCATATTAATAGCATAATAAGGGTAGCTTCATTGTTCCTGTCTGCCTGCATGAGGTGCAGAATGAGAGGATTTTTCTGCCTTAAACTGTTCATGAATAATTCAGATCACGAAGACGAAGAACTCCTTGCAGGATTGGTATAATGAAAAAAATTAAAAAAACTCCTGTTTGCACAAGCACCGTTAACATTATCAATGTCATCTCTCTATGGTCTTCCACCCCCTCTCACCCCTCTCTCTCTGAGGGTTTTTTCTTTTGCTTTGCTCTGATAGATTTTTCTTTATTCTCAAAGCTTTGGCTCGTCCCTGCTCTCTCTGTGTGGTGACCATTTTCCCTTGACACTTGGTAAAGGCAGCCTCCTCCTTCCAAACCTGTACTCTCCTCAGAGAAGCAGCAGCTAAACACAACATTCCCTGCTGTTCTTCACTCTTACATGCTGTAACTTCTGCCTAGTTTTAGTTCGTTTTCAACTATGGATGACAGCTAAAATGATGAATTGTCTGGGGTGAGTACATCTTTCAATTCTACTCTTCAGCTTTTACAAGGTTTTCCTATGAATGGCACATTTATGGAGTTTATGGTTTACTTATGGAGGTTTGCACACATTTTATCACGTCGTTTTGGTCTTTCTTGGTCTCAATCTTTTCATCGCAAAATGCCACAGCATCATAGATGTAATTATAGAGGTGCAATGGGAGGCGAGAGAGCAATTAATGCAATATAATTCAATATAAGACGATGGCTGCAAGCTGAAAGCTGACTTTATTCTGCGGCACGCAGTAAATTTAGGATTTCTGCGTCGACGTGTTTGTATGAATCTGATTCTAATATTTGTGTGAAATCCAATTCGTAGGCCATTGATGCTGAATATTTACGGTTTTTGCTGCGAATCATCTCTGCCCTGGTTATTTTCTCATCTTAATTGAAATGAATCAGCAGCCTCAGCAGTATGTCGCTGCAGTTTGTTGTAACCACAGTTTTCACAGCACTGATGCTGCCAGTTGTAATACAGTTCACAAAACAAACGTGTCTGTCTGAACTCATCAGGAGGAGTGACATTCCGCTGTGTGTGCATGCGTGCGTGTGTGCATTCACTTCCACATTACATAACAACATTGCGGCCAGTTACAGCGCTGCTTGTTGTAAATTGAAAAACTGAACCATCAGCATCTTTTTCCCCGTTTATTGCTCATAAATATTCAGCTAAACTTGACAAAGCTACAAACTGCAGTGAAAAGCACCTTATACGTGCACAAGGTTTTGTTTTTTTTACCTTTTCCACGAGTGTTTGATGATGGTTGCATTTAATGACTTTTTTTTTTTTTGCTTCTCCACTACATAAATGAGGTATTAACTGGCTTTTAAGAACCTGGCAAATTGTTTTTATGAAAGTGGGCAAGGAACACAGATTGTACTGAAGTATTTTTATAATATAAAGTGGAACAAGATGCCACTTTTCATTCAGTATGTACACTATCATTGGGTTTTATAGGTGGTGGTGGTGGTGGTATTAGGGGCTGTTTTATGTAAATTAAGCTTCTTGCTATGTGTACTATCTATGAATATGAATATTCATGACACCATCTTGTTCAGTCTGAAGGAAGAACAAAGAACATCACAGAGGACATCTTGGTGGTATCCTTGAGAAAACAAGGATACCACCACCTTTAATGGACCAAACCACCCATTTTGCATGTTTGAGCCTAATATATTCAATTTTTATACATGTTACATTACTGACAATCATTTCCCAAAGGATAAAACTGTATTTCAGCTTTCCTGATATTTTGCAAAATCTCTTAATCTTTCAAAATCAGATATTCAAGTGATACACCCACCTTAAAAATCCATGTTTCTCCTGCTAATAGTTACACAGCCTTATGAAGTCACGGTCCTTTAAATTTTTCCATAAACGCAGGTCTTCTTTTGGGACTATATTCCCCGGTGGAGGCATACATTCACTCCACGCTTTTTATTGAGCTTAAACACTAAAATTACATAACTTCTAAAAAAACCTGAATACACGTCTTGTTGGTGATGATGGATTACCTATCCCAAGAACGTTTACAGTATCAACAAGTTGATTTTAATAGCAGAATGAACTGAAACCAATGGAGGTCTGGAAGGTAGGAAAAACATTTTTAATTCACCATTCCAGTAGTATGCTTTGATAAATGATTGTCAGTAACATTATGTGTATGAAAATTGAATATGTTAGGCTTAAACATGCAAAATGGGTGGTATGGTCCTTTAAAATGAAATATTTTTTTCTTAAGTTTGTATGTTATCACTAAATGCATTTTTACCAGATAACAGCACATTTCCATGTTAGATTCATATTAATAACTAAAGTTATTTCTTTTATGCTTGAACAATATAGTACTTTACAGAAAATGTAGTGTTGTCTCTGTATTAAAAATCAAAAATTAGTCATGACTTAATCATTCCAAACTCAATTTTGAGACTCAAATTTGTTTCTGTGTCGTTCTTAGCTAGTTGGCCAATGATTAGCCAATGATTAACAAGCCTCTTCTTGCTTCTTATTGGATGAACATGCCATTCATTTGTTCAACCAGACTTTCATGGAGATTATGGATACAAAATGTGGAATAGTTTGAATAGTTTAAAGGACATACTGGTGATTTTGCATGTTTGAACCCAATAAATATATGCACGTTACGTTACTGTCATATTTCCGCCAGGGAATATAGTCCTAGGAAAAGATTAATTTTACTGTGAAATTAAAAATGGCCATACTTTCTACAGTCATGCTTAAGCATTAGCAGGTGAATTGTTGAATTTTAAGGTGGGTGTGTCACCTGAACATTTGATTTAAAAAGATTAGGAGATCTGGCAAAATAACAGGAAAACTAAAATACGGTTTTATGTTTTGGAAATCGTTTGTCAGTAACGTAACGTGAATGCAGGTATTATTTATTGGGCTTCAACCTGCAAATTAGCCGGTATGGTCCTTTAAGACGCAGTGCCGCTCTCACAGTTTAGCCTCACTGACCTGTGAAATGAGGTCTTTGCTGTATCGTTTTCTGCATGTCATTCTTCCCTTTTGAGAAATCCATCCCTTCCTCCCTCCTCCAGATAATTATAGATCTCCATTCTTGATAAAGGAGGTCAAATCAAAGCACTCATTTAGTTTGAAAGAGTCGATGTCAAAACTTTTTTGTGATGATGTGGCTGTTTCAACGAATGGCTATATATTCTTTTTTTTTATTTATTTTTTTTATTTTGTGACCAAGTTTTTATTATTTTTCTTCATATATAACGTACGTGGACAGGTGATATTTGAGATCGTCACTTTACAAAAAGGAAAACGATAGCAACAAAAGAAAGAAAAGACTGTTGCACCATTATTACTATTACCATTATTATCATCATCATCATCATCATCATTATTATTTTAAATTCCTTCCCAAGTCCAAATCCTTAGCCCTGTAATCCTCACCTCCCAATTTCATTATTCCTCCGTGTATTGTTTTGCATGAACAGCAGTCTGTCTTTTTAAAATGCTGATACCAGCACACACACATGCACATACACACTCACACACACAAATACACTCTTTCAGGTTGTTGTCTGTATGAGCAGATAGATATTCATGCTGTGATATGAATAGGTGGCAACTAGCAGAGAAACACAGCTAGCACACAGAGTGGGTGTGTGGGTGACGACATCCACACTCCCACAGTACAGTTATTTATATCTCAGTTGTTTGCTTTTTGTAGCCAACACAATATTCCGAGGGAAACTCTGTCTCAAGCGTCTGTCAAATACAAATAAATCTGAAATATGATGATAATCTATAGAGAGTGGCAGCAGGCTAAGAATAGAATATTTGGCCTATATCCACAAGTGAAGAGATCTGCCCCAAAAAATGAGATACTAGCCATTTTGACAACTGGCACCTACTTTTTGTGCGACAAGAGTTGGTTTCGGTCCATCATCTCATGTATCACAGCATGAATATGTATCTGCCTCTTTTATTGAGGCTTTTCACATGAAGTTTCTAAAAAAAGATACTTAAGTTAAATAAAAATGCTGCAAATTGTGCCGTATATGGAGAAGTTGGTAGATTTAAATTGAAAAAAANAAGTTAAATAAAAATGCTGCAAATTGTGCCGTATATGGAGAAGTTGGTAGATTTAAATTGAAAAAAAGTTGAATGTAGGATGACTGGTTTTTGGTGTAGATTACTAAATGGTAGAAGAAGTAAATTATCCTTCCTTTTATGTTACTGAAAACTGTATATGATAAGGAAGTACTTAAACCACGGTGGATTGAGAAGTTAAAGCAAATATTTGATGATACAGGATTTTCTTATTTGTGGNCTTAAACCACGGTGGATTGAGAAGTTAAAGCAAATATTTGATGATACAGGATTTTCTTATTTGTGGGGATGTACGGGTGTGGTAAATGACAAGTATATTAAAGCATTAGTTGAAATGAGAATATCTGATATATTGAGGCAAAGCTGGAAAACTGAATTATTTAACAAGTCTCTGTACAAATTACAGAATATTTAAACACACACTCCAAGTGGAAAACTATCTGTGCACTTTAAATGATGATTTGTGGTGTTATTTAGCGATGTTCAAATGTGGAGCCAGTGGAATACCAGTGGTTACAGGTTGATTCTACAGCACTGAATATGCCAGTCATTTATGTACGTTTTGTAATTTGGGGAAATTGGGTGATGAATTTCATTATTTGTTTGAATGCACTTACTTTAATTTGAAAAGAGTTAAATACCTGCCTGTATATACTAGGGTGAGACCAAATGTATATAAGATGAATAAGTTACGTAATTCCAAAGATAATTCAGTGTAATTTAGCAAAATTTTGTAAAGAAATTATGACGTTTAGATGTGTAAAATTTATTTTCTTATTGCCAGTGAAGAAGTGAAGATATGTATTCTTGGTTGTTTCTTTTTTTGTGTACTCTGCCACATTAATCCTGTATGTGTTGGTCTTCTCACGTACCCCAGGCGGGGTCGTATGAGAATAAATTAGTATTATTATATTGGTATTATTATTATCTATGAGAGGATCATGTGGGTATGTTACACGGTGAGATTAATCCTAACATGATTTTGTCACAAGTTGGCAAAAAAAAAAGAGACAAAAGAGAGGACAGAGATAAGCATACTTCCTGGTTTCTATGAAACAAAAGCAGAATGGACTCAATTTTCTGTTTTTTAAGCTACTGTGCATTGGAACTGAAACTGAACGTTATTTGTCCAACGATACATGTAAATTTGTCTTGCAGTCAATAATTTACAACAAAACCACATCAACAATAATGCACCCCCGTCATCATCAAAACATCAAATCCATAAAAACAAAAAAAAACATCCAAAATTAAAAGCATCATGGCCAGTTTGTAACTGTTAAGAGGTTTTGTATATCCCAAATTAAAAGAGCACTGAGTCAAAGTCTCCGCCCATCAGGAAAAATCATCTTAGTGATGATTCCAAAGAGTTTTTAAATCCGTTCCTTTCATAGCTCCGTGTTGTAACTTCATGTGTGGAGCAAAATAGGCCATGCTTGCATATGTTCTATTATTAATCTGCACAACATAATAAAAACGCCTAAACAACACTGCCTAATGAGATGAACATGGACCATGATGACTTGCTCTCTCTCTTTGTTACCTGCGTCCTAATTGCTTTATTTAGCTGTCAGTGTTTTCCTGCTGTATAATTAGCTTCCTGTGGACGGGCAGAGCTGTCTCTCGGCGTGTTTGCTGCTGATTGCTGGACTGGTGGTGTTTTTCACACCACACGCCGTCTGAATCATCCGTCAGCACGTCAGCGAGTAGGACAGAACAGACTGGGTGTAGGTGTGGATGAGAAGGATTGTTTATCTGATATGAATGCCATGGTCCTTTAATAAGCCTTTTATTCCTTAGTTGACTACTTCTGGCTTTGGATTAAAGGACCATACCACCCATTTTACATGTTTGAGCCTAATATATTCAATTTTCAAACGTAATGTTACTGACAAATTTCCCAAAGCATACTACTGGAACAGTGAATTAAAAATGTTTCTCCTACCTTCCAGACCTCCATTGGTTTCAGTTCATTCTGCTATTAAAATCAACTTGTTGATACTTGAAACATTCTTGGGATAGGTAATCCATCATCACCAACAAGACGTGTATTCAGGTTTTTTTAGAAGTTACATAATTTTAGCATTTAAGCTCAATAAAAATCGTGGAGTGAATGTATGCCTCCACCGGGGAATATAGTCCCAAAAGAAGACCTGTGTTTATGGAAAAATTTAAAGGACTGTGACTTCATAAGGCTGTGTAACTATTAGCAGGAGAAACATGGATTTTTAAGGTGGGTGTATCACTTGAATATTTGATTTTGAAAGATTAAGAGATTTTGTTAAATATCAGGAAAGCTGAAATACAGTTGTATGCTTTGGGAAATGATTGTCAGTAACGTTACATGTATGAAAATTGAATATATTAGGCTCAAACATGAAAAATGGATGGTATGCTCCTTTAAGCATGGCTTATGTTTTCCACATCCCTTGGGTGAGTGTTCATAAAACATGGCGGTAACGCATCGTAACGCGCATGCGCGTGTGTGTTTCTGGTCTTATGAATAGAAAGGAGCTAGTTTAAACTTGAAGTTAATGCTGTGTACATGCAGATCATGTTAAAGGACCATACCAGTGATCGTGCATAATATGTACAATCTGCATACATGTTACATTACTGACCATTTCCCCAAATATAGCATTTCAGCAGTAAATTTCAGATTTTTTTTCCCTATTCTCCAGACTGCCACTGGCTTCAGTTCATTCATTAGAATTCCAGAATGCTATAAAAATCAATGTGTGAAGACTTGAAGCACGTACTGAGATATGTAATCTTTCAAAGCAGTCTAAGTTTTTTTTTTTTTTTTTTTNTTTTTTTTTTTTTTTTTTGTCAAACTTTATTTAAACTTTATTTAACCGATCCAACATGGAGGTGTACAGAACGTATATCTCTGTGAGGAAATATAATCCCAGGAGAAGACGCCTTTTACAGAGAAATTCAAACGACCGTGCCTTCTATATTTGTGTAAAAGTTTTAGCAGGTGAAACATTGAATTTTAAGATGAGTATCACCTCAACATTTGAATTTGCAGGAAAACTAACATAGTTTTTTATGTTTGTTTGGAAATTGGTTGTCCGTAACATATTTTGGGCTCAAACGTGCTCGATCGCCGGTATGGTCCTTTAAATCCCTTCCTCGATGTTCATATGTGATGGAATATCATGATCTTTTTTTGGAATCTTACTTTAGCTGGCAATTTCACACATTTCCAGAACACCTTTCTCTCTTTACTAAGACTTATAGCAAATTTTAAAGAAGACATATTATCCTTTACATTATTTTCCTTTGTTTTATAATGTGATATAGTTGGAAGTACGTGTTGAACATTGTCAAAGTTGCAAAACTTGAGGTTGACACCTACAGAAAATGCTGCAGTAAGACAAACCCGTAGATGCTGAAAGCTTTGTTTTGATTGGTCCCTGACTCCTCTGACACGTTGACCTCATCACGTCACACCAACCGTTGCAGCACTTTATTGGAGCCTGGTACAGATCCACAGAAGAAAGAAAGAAAAATGCACTGTCAAGCTACAAAATCAACTCAGAAATACAACTACCTCATCAATACAGCAGCAATGAGGCTTAGTGGGAGCAGATAATGAATATTCTCACAGATACAGTAATACAAATGTGCATCAGTGTGTGTGTGAGAGTGTGTGTGGGAGGACGGATGAGTGGGCGTCTTGTTGGCAGCAGGTGTGATGAACTGAATGAAAAATGGTCCCCGTTAGCCGAGTCCTGATCATGGAGGGAGACTCGTTTTTGTTTTGTTCTGACAGTCATTGAGACAAGAGCCCACACTCTACATAAACAGATGAAACACGGCGTACAGTCCACACACACACACACACACACACACACACACGACCCCTTATTTGAGTGTTTGGAACTGCGCTGCGTATCGGCGTGTTTACTGACAGTTGGTAATGTCTGAGGTCATCAAGATGATGATGACAGCTTTCCTGCTCCGTTCTCGCACATGGAAGTGAAGTGTAGACGGAAGTGCGTGTGAGTGGGAGAGCGAGATAGTGTAGATGTGGAGAGAGAGAGAGAGAGAGAGAGAGAGAGAGAGAGAGAGAGAGGAGAAATCCCATGTTTGCTTACTCCCACACCTTTGCTGTTGCTGGATTCTGGCTCTCATGTTGCAGCAGCAAGTTTCAGCCGTGACAAGAAGATCTCCTCTTCACAGAAATCTTCTTTCCCTCTGGCTTCCCATTCAACTTCTCCTCCTTTCTTCTCTCCGAGGATTCACGACAAAGTCTCCCCGCCTGTCCATCTAAAGCTCTTTTTCTTTTCTTTGTACGTCTTCAGGAGGAAGCCTGTTGAATTAGATGATTTTTGACTTGGATTGTACCAGTTGTTCCACTCGTGATTGGGTTGATCGTCGCTTTTTTTGAACCTCTTCTCATAGTGGATGTTTGGATTTCTGCTGTGACCGTGGACTGTGTGGTTTCAAAATGGACTGAGGGTGATCTGTGATGTAGATCATCCTCTTCCTTGCTTTTTTTTAATGGACAGGCACTAACACACTCTTCTTCTCCCACCATGTTTACCAGAATCTTCATTCCCAAGAAGCACCGGCAGCGCTTCGACGAAGCCGTCTCCCAGAACGTGATCAACCGGCTCTGCCGCAGCAAGAGCATCAGCGAGCCGCAGGGGCGAATCCGGCGCAGTCGGAGCGAGGATCACTCGGACAGGCACCACGGGTCCAAACGAGCCAGCTCCGTGCCCAGGGATGGAGAACCTGGAGGGAGGGGCGAGGGGGAGAGAGAGAGGGGTTACAGGAAGTCCATCGCAGGAGCGCCTCCACATCCTGCCATCGGACCCAATCAGAGGTGAGACATATGATTAGCATGTTTTGGTATGATGCTAACTTCACTTTGCATCCGTCTCGGACGACCAGCACGTTAATCTCAAGGTTTTACTTTAACATTCGAGAATTAAAAATTCCAGCTTTGAGGTTTTTTTGGAAATACGTGACTGGATTAATAATTAATTTAAAGGTAAGGAAAGATCTAAAGCAACAGCTGAAGGTTAACCTGAAACACTCTGACCAGTTTGGGGGGGNACAGGCTCACGGATTTAAAAAAAAAAAACTCCTGAGTGAACATATTTTACAAACAATACGGTGTCTTTCTCTGTCCTTCCTGTTATCTTCTGATTCCTCCATCCTCAAGCTCCTGACCACCCTAGACCCCTGAAAAAAAAAAAAAAAAANAAAAAAAAAAAAAAAACATCAAATTTATGATTATATATCCAAATTGGTTATTATACCCCCAGTCTTATTTAGAATGCTCAGATGTAGTTGGCGTTTTGGCAAATCACCATGTCTTTATTAGCCACCTGCTTGTGTGGAAATCCTTCTCTACCGACACAATAATCCTGCAGTGCTGTAGAAGCACGATCAGTCACAGCCTCCCCACTTATCTTCCTCCCACTAACACAGCAATTACACAGCTGTCCAGTTATAACGCCACAATGGACTTAGTGCAGGATTACACGGGTGTGAATGCACTCCCACTCTCCCACTCTAAAATAAGTAATCCTGAAGCTCTGACTTCATCCACATTTGGATCACGTGACCCACAGCCACACATCTTAGATCCGGTCCGGCTTTTACCTACGATCCTCCTGTGTGCTGTAACTGAGTATGTCAAGGCTAATTAAGCTAGCAGCTGATGTGATGGTAGGAGACACCTGAATCGATGAAAATGAGTTCATGTCACGCTGTAAGTGGAACAGTCACAATAAGAAGTTGCTCTGCGTGCCGATACTTTGCCTGAGCTGAGTTGCATCACATTGTGTTTCCACGGTTACAAGACAGATGGAGAGATGATTTATTGTATGGACAGATCCTTGCTTACACTTCCAGTTTCACTCTTTCTTATTTTAAGTAATAATGAAAAATGGATATGCATCATTTTTGAATAAATGTTACATACAAATGCTTCTCCTTTAGCATAATTTTTGGTTTATTTGGCAGCTACAGTGATGAAGATAAACAGTTTGGGTCTAAATGTGTTTTGTAGATATAGATACACTAAAGATCAAAAATTGCCTTTTTAGGGGAACATCTGAGCTGCAGTGGAGCTGCTACACAATGCGGCTGTTGTCGGTGTTGTGGTGGATTTAGTTGAGTACAGACTAATTGATTCTTCTTCCTCTGCTGAATAATTCCAAAGTCAACGACGTATGAAATAATGTGACATATAATGGGGTTCATGTCGTGGCCTCCAGCAAATGGATTTTTCTTTTCTCTGACAGTCACAATCACTGTGTGCTAAGCTGTGCTGCTGCACCCACACACACACACACACACACACACACATACACAACACCCACCCCATCTATGTGCATGTAGCTCATCTTATGTAAGAGCCGCTAACTACGCTACCAAAGAACACATTTCTTTCTTTTCCCGCCCCCTTTGTCTTGTTTTTTTGCGCACGTTTACATATCATGATGTTGCCTTGAATTATTTCCATGGCAACGAACTCTGGATAGACAGGAGGATCCGGCGGCCAAAGCTTTTTTTTGTTGAGCGTTGCCTTTGTTGTTTTTGTTATTAAGATCTGGAGCTGCTTCAGTCAAACACGCAGAAAGACGTGTGAGGCGGAATTACGCTGCCAGCAGGGTTTTTATGGAAAAATGCTGCAGTCTTCTTATCTGAACTCATTTCTCCTTGAGTAGAATTAATCTAAGAATTAATCTAATCTGAATTTATTTTCTGAACATTTCATCTGCAAAAGAAACACACTTAAAATGTTTCAAGTTACATGAAAATAGTATTTTTATGTACTTTTAGTGTTTTTATGTATTTTTGATGCATTTCCAGTTGACACATAATTTTTGGGAATGATATACAGTGACACAGAGAGGGCGGCTAAAAGTGCTCAAAAATTAAAAAAAAAAAAAAAATGCTTTCCTCAAAATCCTAAAGGAGCATACTGGTGATTTTGCACATTTGACCCAAATAAATACAACCCACATACATATTACATTACTGTCAACCATCTTCCACAACATACTTCTGGAGCGGTAAATTTCTGATTGTTTTTCCTACCTTCCAGATTATTTCAGGTGTTTCAGTTAATTCCAGCACGCTAGAAAAATCAACATGTAGAGATGTGAAATGTGCTGAGATAAATAATCCATCACAGAGAACAAAGCATCTATAAAATTTCTGTCGAAGTTACTTAAATTCGCCGATCCAACACAGAGCCGCACAGAAGAAAATGTATGTGTCCGCCAGAGAATATAGTCCCAGTAGAAGACGGCTTTTACCAAGAAATGAAGACGACTGTGCCTTCTTCATTTAGATGTATGTATCAACAGGCCAACGTTGAATTTTATGGTGGCTGTATGACCTAAACATTTGATTTTGAAAGATTAGCGGATTTGGAAAATGTTTGATGTCGTCTTGAAGTCACATTTAGCTTCTGCGCTCAGTTTTCTTGGTATCTGACCCAAATGATGACTATGAAAGTACTGCAATTCCATTATTGTTCTATGTTATTTATTTATTCCGGCATAGTTTTTCCTGTTTTGATTTTCTTTTCCCCGCCCCCAGACATTTCTGACCAATGAGCAGAGTGACTGTTCTCACATGACTTTTGCTGCTTTATTTTGGTTTGATTGGATATTTTCCTGTGTGAAACCGAACCAAACCAATGCAGCATTATAACAGTTTATTCCCTGATTAGAACCAAACGGTCTGAAAGGTCTGAGATCTGAAAACGTAAAAAGTAAGATGATTTTAACATCACAGCAAAACAAACAAGAAGGCTCTGAAAGTGCATACCTCCACCAAAGCAACAAAATACCCATAAAAGCACTCTGCTGTTTAAAAATGAGTCAACGTGCCAGATTTAATTGAAATCAGCCCATTAGCATTGACTTAGCATTTATCATGTTAATTTTCCTGCTTTAGCCTGCAGACGGTGGTCGAGAAGCACAGAGAAGCTCTGTTTAAGGCTCCAGGGCCAAAGTTATTACCAACTTTGGGGTTATTTTTGGGGGGTTATTTTTTGGGGGGTTATTTTGGGGTTTGGGGTTAATAATCCATCTGTAACTTTTCGAGAAACAAAGAAAGAAACAGAAAACAAACGTCGGTCGTGTAACTTCCGTGGCGGAGGTAAAAATGTCCTTTAACATGTTTGGAAGTTTTCTGTTTTTCATTCGTTTCACACAAAGTCTGTGTGTCTTCCTCAGGATCATTCGCGTCTACAGAGGGAAGAAGAACTTCGGTTTCACCCTGCGAGGTCACGCGCCCGTCTGTGTCGACTCCGTCATCCCAGGTACCGCCTCGAAAATGTGTTCTTCTCTGTTGCTCTGTGTGTGTGTGTGTGTGTGTGTTTTTTATTTGACCCCAATTGTGCGCTGTGAGGGGTGGAGGAGGGTTCACCCGTGTTGTTGGTNTTTTTATTTGACCCCAATTGTGCGCTGTGAGGGGTGGAGGAGGGTTCACCCGTGTTGTTGGTGCAAGCCGCAAGAGGTTGAAGGTGATCAGGAGGAGTGTGTGTGTGTGTGTGTCAGTGTGTGTGTGACTCATCAACGAAAACAAGAAGAGGAAAACACTCGAACAAGCTGTTCTTTGGCACTCTCTCTCTCTCACACACACACACACACACTCAACCCTCCGTGCACCGGGACTCTCTCCCAGATTAGCGCCAGTCTCCTAAAATGCGAAGCGCTAAAGCAGAGAATTTGAGTTTCTTTCGCCATTTTAACGTGTCAGTTTCGGTTTGACGCAAGAGGAAAGAAGCGGCGTGAAGTTTGGCTCTTTGACAGGAAGCGGCTCATCATGATGATCTTCATTGGCTTTTACCTGAGACACACCTCACGTCTCATTAGCATAAGGAAAGCTTTATGAATGAGCTGCAGTTAGCATGGTGCTTATTTAGCGTGATGCTGTGTAGTTACTGTGTTTTTTACGATGTTTTGGGATTGAATGTTTCAGTCATATGCAGATAGTGAATAAATAGACAGGGACATTTCCCTATTTAAAGCTACTTAAGGAGGAATTTAAGGAGAAAATCAGGGCTTGAGAGGTTATCTGTAGCTCAGATTAAATAATTGATGAAATTGATCAGGTTTCCTCCTGTTGTGCCCACACGAGCTTTGTTACCTGCTTTGGTTTTTACATAGATTTCCTTTACAGATTTACATCAAGAAATTGAATAATTACAAGGCAAAAAGTAATTGCCTTGTATTTGTCTGCTTTTCTAATCAGCAACAACGGCATTTTAATTGTTTTATTTTTAGCAGCAGGACAGATTTACTAGAAAGTGGACTCTCTCTCCTTTGAATAAAATCTTGGAGAAAGTGAATCTCTGTAGCTTATGATGTATAAAATAAAAGTCACTGAGTTGCGTCTTAGCCATTTTACGCCTCTTTTCTTTTCTAATTGAAGCCGTTGTTGGATTTATTCATCAATTTCATTTTTCCCCACAGTGGATGTTATTCACCGTTACAGCTCTTTGAAAGGAACAGGAGGCTGTTAAGTTACCGTCCAGGGATTTTGCCAGGTTGTTCATTGTGCTGAGGGAGACTTGTGCTTGTGTGTGTGTGTGTGTGTGTGTGTGTTNAGGTTGTTCATTGTGCTGAGGGAGACTTGTGCTTGTGTGTGTGTGTGTGTGTGTGTGTGTTCAATGATGACGGCACTGTTTCTTCCCACTATTATCGCCACACTGAAGCTGACTCAGTGGGACTTATGGAGGCTGAGATAATGGGGGTGGATATCATGTCTCTCATCGTGATGTGTGCATAGAGTGTACACACACACACACACACACACTCAATGGTGGATTCTGTTGTATCTGAATGTGCATAAATTACACAATTTGTTACACAATTTCTGCTATAAAAGTCAATTTTAAGCCTTTTTCAGCAGGTGACAGATGATGATGATGCAGAAACAAAACACCCACCTGGAGTTTTTTTTTATGTTTTCTTATGTAATAAGCTCTGTGGATCTTCAGCAGATGTCACACACAGCCTGACAGCCCTCCTGTTTTCCCGTCTGTCCCACACACACCTCGTTAGCTGCTGATGTGGTGCCAGGACACCTTTTGAGTCTCTGAGTAATCTCTGCCATCTTTGTCTCCCTCGCAGATAGCCCTGCTGAGGAATGTGGGCTGAAACCAGGAGACCGCATCCTCTTCCTCAACGGCCTGGACATGAGGTCTGTCTTATTTACCAACTTCTGTATAAAAAAAAAAGATAATCTATCATTTTGTGTTTACTCAGGCTTTGTTTTATGTTCAATTTTTTTGAAGCTCTGAAACAATTTAGTATTTTTTTAGTTTTTCTTAGTTTACATACAAAAAAATACAAACAAAAAATGTCAGAAATGAAAAAAGTTTAAAAAAGCATAAAAGAAAAAAGAAAAAAAATGAAAAAAGTAAAAATAAAATGTGAAGGAGAGCTGCAAAAAACCCTCAAGGGGCTTGAACAGGGCAGCTCTCCATAAGGTGCATGAAAATAATTAAATTCTAAGACAATTAAAAGTGAAAAATAAGCAAGTGAAAAACTAAAAATAAAAGAATTTAAAATGGTAAGCCATAGGGGGAACATGATTGAGAAGATAACCCTTTTACAGCCTTCTTGAAATGAAAATGAGACAATTCAAAGAAATTAAGGGGCAGGACATTCCATAAAATAGATCCTCTGTATAAGAAACCAAACTGGAGCTGTGTTGTTCTGCAGACAGGAAGCTTGAGTTTAGAGTATCAATTATGAAACTGATAATTAAAGGAAGAGAGTTTGTGAAAGGATTCTCTTTAATGATCCATAGACTAATAACAGAACTGAATGTGATTCATTTGATAAGCAGTGAGGGCGCCAGACAGTTGAAACAGAATTTGGGCCGGATGATTTCTACTTACGCAGTTTATTGTGTATTATTTAGTATGAGATATGTACAAAAACAGAAGAAATCAGGAGGGGCAAATACTTTTTCATGGCACTGTAGCCAAAAGGCTCCACGTTCATCATCCTGCCACCCTGATGGGCAAATGAAATAAGAATGACAGAGCCGTTTCCATGGTGACCTGATGTAACTCTGCTGCCCTCTGATAACATATAATAACTAATAAATTCAAGATATGTGGGAGAAGAGGTGTTGTAGAAAAAAAACGAGAAGTTTGGGTCTCACAAGGAGTCAGATTCTGTGTGTGTGTNGGGGGACTCTGAACACGTCAGCAGTCTACCACATGGCTAACACACACACAATCAAAGAAACTCATTCACACCTGTTAGCAATTTAGCCTTTCCAATTCATTTTTTCATCAATTTTTTTCAATTCACCCCAACATGCATGTAGGAGGAAACACACACAGACACACAAACTACACACAGACATGCAAACTCCATGTAGTCATGCAAACATGTAGACACGCAAACTCCGCGTAGGGTTGAACCCAGGACTTTCTTGCGAAGCAACAGCGCTAACCACCATCAAGCCGCCATCTCACCTTCATTTCAGAAATCCAATAAAAATTACTTATATTAAAGTTATTGTATTTATTACAGACTGGTGATGACGTGGATTCATTTACCAGACTTTTTCTCTGAAAATATTGCTGTTTGTTCACATTTCTGATGGATAATCATTCTAATTTGCTAGTTAATCAGTGTGTCATACAATTCTAATCATTGTTAGGCAGTTGAAATCATAAATAATGAAAAATATGATTAATTATGGGCTAAATTCAAGTGTTTGCGAGGCATCAGGGCTGTATCTAAGATTCTCCCTCTCTCTCTCTCCAGGAACTGCTCCCATGAGAAGGTGGTGTCGATGCTGCAGGGCAGCGGGGCGATGCCCACTCTGGTGGTGGAGGAAGGTCCGTCTGAGTACTCCTCCGAACGGACCGACCAGGAGGAATCCTCCAGCCTGGTCCCCACCACGTTACCACGCTCCAGGTCAACAACCAGAAACAAAGCTGACATTTCCTTTTCACTTTTTCAGCTGCTGAGACAAAGAAATCCCAAAAGGCTGTTAAAATATTTGAAGAAATGATGGAGAAGATGACAAAAACACAAGAAAACATCTTAATCACAATCTAAGTAGATTTTTTTAGAGAAAAGTACACAAGTATAATATGTAAAGTAGTAGAAGTATAAATATATGAAAAAGCAAAAAGATGATAAATCTGTGTCCATCAGATCTCCGGCTCTCAGTTCTCTCCAATGGGTGGCAGAGATTCTTCCGCCGAGCATCAAAGTCCACGGGCGGACCTTCAGCCAGCAGCTGGAGCACCTGCTGACCATCCAGGAGAGATACACGGTCTGCAAGGCCCTGGAGACCTTCTTCCAGCACAGGTCAGTGGGATGGAGAGAACCAGTAAATGGAGGTAATGTAGATGTAGATCAGGGACCATCTGTCTCCGTGGCCCTGCACTAATAGAGAATGGAGGAAAGATGAGGATATGCTGCTTTTGTTTCACAGATGTTGAAATGTTAAAAATGCATAATGCTATAAAATTGCAGTACAACGGCCTGAATTATCACCTGAATATAGCTTTAATCCAGTTTTCAGCATTGATCTATGAAAACAATCTAAACTTACACCACTTAATTTTGATGGAAAATGAGCTGTTGCACAGGTAAAAATGTTTTAGACAAACAAAATCTCAGTTTCTCTCCCAAACTTCTCAACATTGGTGAAGTCAAATTTATTTGTAGCCTAATATCACATCCAACATCTCAAAGGGCTTTACAGACACACACGTTAACGTTCCTGACATCCCAAGCTCTCTAAGAAGACAAGGACAAACTCCCTGAAAACCTTATTATGTAAGGAAAATGGAAGAAACCTCAGGAGAGGCTATTCAAAGACAGATTCCCTCTCCTCAAACAACCTGGTGTGCAATAGGAGCTGCAGATAAATTACAAAGATCAAAAACATGGGAACATTACAGAATTTTCAGGTTTTCTTACCTGTCAAGCTGACAATATGAATCAGGTTTGGATGGAGGAATGGAGGAGAGAAGACATAAAAAACAGAGACTAGAGGAAAACAGAGGCAGGGTTATACACAGTATGTAAAGTGATCTTCTGAAAAGTCATGGATGGAAACGGGATAAGGACAAAGGGATTCAAGATGCACTGGAGATCTTCTTCCCTCTAGAGCAGAGGTCCCCAACCTGTTTTGTATCACGGACCGGTTTCATGTAAGACAGTATTTTCACGGACCGGCCATAGTGGGGCGTTCTGTTTTGTATCACGGACCGGTTTCATGTAAGACAGTATTTTCACGGACCGGCCATAGTGGGGCGTTAAAGTGACCGGAATGTAGATTCGGCATAAAAACAAACAAAGTGCATAATAAAGACAACTCACCATAACGCAGAATCAGTGGGAGTCCTGAGCTTGTTTCCCTGCAACGAGACGGTCCATCTAGGGGCGATGGGAGACAGTGACACCCGAAGTGTGTCCCTTCTGTCCAGTCCTTCTGTCCAGTCCTTCTGTCCAGTCCTTCTGTCCAGTCTGCTCTAACTTCGTTTTGGTTGCTGTCGCTGCAGAAAACCCCGCTTCACAAAGACAGCATGCTGGAAATGGAAGCAGGGCTTTCAGCGCTTTTGTGGTGATCTCAGGATATTCCTCCTTGATTTGAATCCAGAACGTCGGCAGAGTTGAAGTTGTCTCAAACAAACTTTTAAGGTCACCGTTATTTACAATTTCAAGCAGTTTATCTTCTTCTAGACGGACATGGTCGATTCACTTAGAATGTTCACAGATGGGTCGCGGATCCATTCCTTCGTTTCGCTAAGGCTTCTTAGCTTTAGCAATACGGTTAGCCGCTAAGTATGATGCTGTCAGGGCAGCCACATTTGTTGATGTGGCGGCCTTCAAGAATAGCTTCTGTCCTTCTTGTTCACTTTTTTTTCTTTCAAAAAACTCCAAAGGCTTGTCTTTTAATGCAGGTGTTTGGTCTCCATGTGCCGAAGCAGTTCTGAAGGCTTCGCTGCCTCACCTGACAGCCTGTCGCCACACATTATGCAGAGGAGGCTTGGAGCATGTGAATCACCTGTCGCGATAAACCGTATTTTAAGTAGGATCCTGGTATTTTCTTTTAAATGCAGCTTTCTTTTTCTTGGTAGTCTTAGGCTCTTCTGCTGTCTCATCATAGGGCCTTCTCTCCTTTTCAAAGAAGCTCTCCAGAGATGTTTATATTTTACTCATTTTAGCTAGCTTGTGTTTAGCTAGCTTAATTTTTCAGGCATCACAGCTGTAACAGAGACGGATATGATGGGGAGAGAATCCGGTCATTTTTCAAAATAAAACACCTGCAGACTCCTATAGTCAATAAAACAGAAATAAAATAAGTTATTTATTCTTTCTGTGCGGCCCGGTACCGGTCCGTGGCCCGGTGGTTGGGGACCGCTGCTCTAGAGATAAAGGATGAAGAGAAGAGATAGATGGCGAATCGGTTATAGATGAGCAAAGTGTCAGAAATTGAATTATGCGTGACTTTCTGATTCTCCTCCAAACATGATGCCATTTAATTCTGTCATACATACATACATACATACATGCATACATACATGCGTGCAAGCACCTGAAGGCAAAGTCAGCAAATCCTCTCATATCTGATATTTCCGTCATCCTCCTACCTCTCATAATCTGCACCTCATTCTCAGCCAGAGAACAGAATCTGAGCTACATCCTCACGTTGAACGGCAGTCAGTTATCGGTTGTGTAATGTGTGTTTCATGTGTTTCAGGTTCAAGTTTATTCATCCGTAAAATGGAAATTCTATTTTCCGTGTCTCCTCGCCGTTTAGAAAAGCGAAGGGCAATAATTCACATAAAACAAAACCAGTAATTCATATTGAAGTGAAACAAGATAAAAGGTCCTATGCTAAAAATGGAACTGTAATAAAATCCATTTAAGTTACAATAAAAAAAATCCAGTAGGATAAGTTATTAAAAAAACAAACATATATGATTCAAAAACACTGTATATAAAAATTATATATGTACAGATATTTGTATATATATGTACATTGTATACATTCAAAGTTTTATTTGTCATGTGCAGTCATACAACATAACTGTGACGTGCTTTTTCTGTTAGGTTCCCAGACTGTGCTTCTTAAAATAAAATAAAAATATAAATTACATCAATTACACATGTAATACTAAAAAGGTCTCTCACACTCGTGCAGGAATGTGGACACGCTGATAGTGGACGTGTTTCCAGTGCTGGACACTCCAGCCAAACAGCTGATCTGGCAGTTCATCTACCAGCTGCTGACCTACGACGAGCAGGAACGCTGCCAGAGCAAGCTCTCACGCTTCCTGGGCTTCAAAAGCACAGGTGAGCCTCAGCCAGCGGAATTATCTTTACCGCAGAAGCATCAGGATGTAGAAAACGTATGGCTGATTTAAGACTTAAAGGTATGGATTTACAGATTTGGCACAATGATTTATAGATTGTTTATAGGACCATACCATCTTTAAAACTATATTTCAGCTTTCCTGATATTTTTAAAAATCTCTTAATCTTTCAAAATCAAAATATTCAAGCAATACACCCACCTTAAAAATCCATGTTTCTCTTGCTAATAGTTACACAGCCTTATGAAGTCACGGTCCTTTAAATTTTTCCATAAACGCAGGTCTTCTTTTGGGACTATATTCCCCGGTGGAGGCATACATTCACTCCACGCTTTTTATTGAGCTTAAACGCTAAAATTACATAATTTCAAAAAAAACCTGAATACACGTCTTGTTGGTGATGATGGATTACCTATCCCAAGAACGTTTACAGTATCAACAAGTTGATTTTAACAGCAGAATGAACTTAAACCAATGGAAGGTAGGAAAAACATTTTTAATTCACCAGTAGTATGATTTAGGAAATGACTGTCAGCAACCTGAAGTGTATGAAAATTATATTAGGCTCAAACTGCAAAATGGGTGGTATGGTCCTTTAAAGTTGATTTTGGTTTTGGGAAACATCTCACTTTGTTGAGCCCAGCTGACAGAATTTATATGTCTAAATATGATGCTGGAGTCATAATATGCCCGTTTCAGAGTGTAGATACACTCGTGATAAAATGCTCAAACCGTGAACTTTTAGTTTGTGTGATTTGTTCTGTTTTTGAGGAGGACAGAAACAAATCAATTAAAATATATTACAGAGTTAGTCCTAATTTTGAAAAGTTTAAAAAGTTGATGGGCACAAGAAATGTTAAAGATTAGTTTAATTTGGTTTTCAGTTTATTAATAAAATATTGTGCAGCTTTTAATTGTGTGTGCAAAGTATTTTGGTTTGTATCTTTGTGTGTGTGTGTGTGTGTGTGTGTGTGTTGCAGCGGTGTTGGAGGGTTCNGGTTTGTATCTTTGTGTGTGTGTGTGTGTGTGTGTGTGTGTTGCAGCGGTGTTGGAGGGTTCAGATCACCACAGGCGGAGCAGCTCCATGCGCGTGACGGGGACGTCGTACCGCAACAGCGTCCGGGAGAGGAGCTCCGACGACTGCATCATCGGGACTCACCTGGGAATGGGTACGCTGCAGATTTAACGTCTCCTCTCTCAGCAGACCCTGCAGCACAAAATAACCACCGTCTGTCAGAGGACAGTTCGTTTATGACTCTGTATTACTTACAGATTTCAACCCTGATTTTCAAACTCCGTTCAAAATTATCTCAGGTGCAATAAAACTTACACCATTTGCTCTTCCTTAGCAAGTGACATTGACATTTCTTGTGACATAATATCTAAGGAAACGTTATGTATAATTTTTACCCAAAAACAAAGAAAAATCCACTTTTTACTGCCTAGAATAAGAGCAATAAATTGACGTAATTCTAGTAAAAATGTTTATATGTTTAAAAAAGTTTATATTCCCCTGCAGAAACAGCAGGAAAGCCGACCAGTGTCTTTTACACATTAAAGCCTTGCAAAGGTTTTGAAATAAACTCCTAAATGAAAATAAGAACATGGAAATCTGTAGAATATGTCCCCTTTATTGATCTAAACACATTTTTTAATAGATGATATAATAATAATAACCCCAAATTTAAACTGCAACCTTTGACCTAATATGTACGTGGTTTTTAAGATATGCATCTTAAAAACCGTTTCATTGGAGATGCGGTACTTTTTTTTTCTGTCTGCATATATAGTTGTGGTATATGCCAAGATTGGCATAACCGTTTTTTTTTTTATATATGCAATTTGATCTAGCAACAGACAGATAATATATAGTGCGTAAAAAAAAAAGGAGATGCAGTACATGATTATTTGTTTCTGAATCCTCTGACTAGCTTGCATACACACTGCAGGTCATATCTTATTTAATGTACACAACACTACACTGCTGACATCCCCTTGAGCAAGGCATCTAACTCCCAGTTGTTCCTTCTTAGTATCATAATGCTAGATTGTGGTTGCACCCTCCACCTCCCAGGTAGAAGACTCGAGCTGAAAGAGAAGAATGCTCTGTGCGTCCTCTTTGGATTCATAAAGATTAAAAAAGACAAAAGTTGTGAGCACGAGTCCAGCCATTAATTTAAAAACGTTGTTGGTTGTCTTTGGTTTGGGGAATTATCGTTTCAGGCAGTGGGGCACTTCATTCATGGTTTCTCCTGTTCTCCATTGCCATCGCTGCAGTAAGCTTTGCCCGTTGTTCTCCATGCCGCTCCGCTTCGTCCTCCTTCCTGTCTCGGTTGGAGGCGGATGGAAGTCGGAGGATCATGTCCACGTGTCACTCTTCATGCCTTATTGTGCTTTAGGAATTCATGTCGATGAATCTGGGAGCCCGGAGGAGAGGCAGTCAGGAGACGGAACCTCCTTCCCCGAGTCCCCCGACCTCAATCATGTAGGTATACCTGCGGCTTTTCAGCGCCAGCTCCTCAGCTCCTAGCATGATCGATGCTAGTCATGTTTTCTGTGCTCTCTGGTCTCACGCTGTTTGAAGGTCCGCTCATCATCAGATTTTAACTTTGATTTGCGCCTGTCTTTAAATCGGTTTTTAAGCCGCTTAAAGTCGGCCGGTGTGTGGACCTTTAAACCAGGTGTACCGTGGCGATGTGTGTGCTAACCAGCTGATCATGCCTCACCCGTAGATGACAGGTGTGTACACGGAGCTGGAGAACGTGTACGCAGGAAAGAGTGTNTGCCTCACCCGTAGATGACAGGTGTGTACACGGAGCTGGAGAACGTGTACGCAGGAAAGAGTGTGTCGCCGCAGCAGGGTAGCTCCTCTGCAGACCCTGAGGGGCTGGGACAGACTGAGGCCTATGGCCGCTCTCTCTCCCCCCTCACTCTCNTCACACACACACACACACACACACACACACAACGATGTACACTCACCGTGTGCACATGCTTTCAGACACGTCATTGAGGCCCAAGAAAGTGCAAAAAAGGAATTATTGAATCCTCGATGAAAACTGGGCCTTGATGGCACGTCTGATGCCATATTCATGTCATGTCTGATTTGTTGTTAGCATAAGCCGCTATCTTAGAATTAAAGAAGAAAAAAAAAAGGAAAACACATGATGGGTCAAAGCTGTAAGAATAACTTCAGGCCATAAAATTTCTGCAACCTACACGCACCTAAAAGCATGCAATTTATGATCTAGTTGCCATGGTAACCTCTAAGAAGAACTCCCTAACAGCATCGCCAAAGATGTCAGGCATAATTTCTGTTGGAAAGCCTGTCAGTGGCGCCTAGTGGACTAAGTAGCATGATACACAACCCACGCCCATCTGGATTCAACTCAGGACTAAATGGTCTAAACGTTTGGAGTGCGAGCAGCGAACATCTCGCCGCCACACATGCGGCGACCTTTCAACTCAGATTTCCCTTTACAGGCAACCGCAAGTCCGGCCTGTCCCTGTCTTGGAAGGAGCCCCTGCCCACGCCCGTGTACGAGATCCACCACCAAAGCAGCGTGGACTCCAACCCCTACGTCAGCCTGGAGAGCCCCCCTCCCTCCCCCCAGCACTCCGACGGCGCCTCCAGCCCTCTGACCCGCCGCAAAAAGCTGTTCACCTTCTCCCGGCCGCCCCGCAGCCGCGACACCGACAAGTTCCTGGACGCCCTGAGCGAGCAGCTGGGCCACCGGGTCACTCTGGTGGACGACTTTGTACCCGGGGAGAACGACTACGAGGAGGTGAGGAAGACTCACATCAAATATCATCATGATGCATACATACATACATGATTAAAATACTTTTACATTAGAGCCTCTTTTTGGACTGTGTAATGTACAGCTCTAATGTACGCTGCAATGAACACTTGTGTCACATGAACAGATATATGAAGGTGGTTGTCATGGTTTCAGAAGAAGAGATGTGCCTGTAAGTAACATAATTAAGCTACGTGGATCAATGGTAGAGTTTAAGTATATATCTGCCTAAATCTGACTATAATTAAATAATAAGTTAAGGTGAAGTTTCAGTTGATGAATTTTAGATTTCAGCAAAATAGAACAAACTTTACACTGTGCTGCATGCTTTGTTTTTTGTTTTTTTTTTTACAGAAAGTTTTGTTTTTAAACCAGTGGGATATTTTATTTTATTTTCATTTTATACATTTTTTAAAATCTCTTTATGCCCTTGATTCATGCATGTAAAATTAAAAACTATTTCATTTAATTTTTATTATTTTTTTTTTATTTCATACTTTTTAAGGTCGATTTGTGCCCTAGACTTAAGTTAAAAAAAATATTTAAAAAATAAAAGCCCAGACATTGACTTGACAAAATCAGGATATCCGCAGGCCTTAAAAAATCTTAAATGGTCTTAAATTGATTCTGCCAAAATTAAGACCTTAAATGGCATTAAAAAGTCTTAAATTCGATTTCCAAAGGCAATTTTGTTTTTTTTTTCGTTATGGTGTTCCAAAACAAAAAATTAAAAACTACAAAAAAAAAAAAAAANAAAAAAAAAAAAAAAATCACAACGAAAATTTAATTTTAGTTTGTTTCAGTAAGAAATTTTAATTGTTGCCGTGTAGAATCTTACACCCTTCTTCTGAAAGGTCATCAGGCCGGATCAATAGTTAATATTGGCCTTGATGCTGATGGGCAGCAGGTGGAGAAACAGAAATTTGGAAAAAAATGAAAATCAATAATTTAAACCTAATAATGTCCCTAAACTGAAGTAACTGGTGCCGTCATATACATTTTAGCATGTGAAGTTGGTCTTAAATTACATCCTAAGAGTTATTAAAAAATCTTTAAAAAGTCTTAAATTTAACATGATGCCTGAACTTGCAGATACCCTGAAAATCTCATCGTGTTTTCACCTTCTAAAATCAGAATGATCTGAATTTAGCTTCAGTTTGTAACCAGTAAAGGAGCAAAGATCAGAGTTAAAAGGAGCCTAAATGATGAAGACGCTAGAATTATGATTTATAAGCAAAAGTGTAAAAAGAATGCTTTTAACATTTTATGACAAGAGCATATTAGAGGAGGAAGAGGAGGAGGAGGAGGAGGAGGAGGTCTGACGGTGTGACTTGCCTCCCTCCAGATGACTTTCCAGGAGGAGCAGGACGTGGCCTTCACGCCTCGGCAGCTCAGCAGTGGCAGCAGCGAGGAGCACAGCAGCAGCGACGAGGCCTCCTCGCCGTCCTACTCCTCGGGCTCCGAACCCATCCCCCCGCCTCCCTCCCAGA